>PYXC01002150.1:0-10000 GCA_015244755.2 Tenualosa ilisha | reverse complement strand
TTTGTCCATCTTTGGTGACATGTTTATGGGTACTACCTGGGACAAGATCTTGTAAACTTTTAATCGCCTAATAGCTCGCTCAACGTGAATTTGAACATTTGCGATTCTTCGTGTGCTGGTAACCTGTTCCTGTAACCTCTGGTGAAAGCAGGCAGAACCAAGTTCACTCTTCTCTCAAAGAGAATGTCCCGAATTAAAAAGCCTCGATCTGCCATGACTTCATCTCCAGGCCTTAAGTAGTCCAGGACACCAGAGTTCATGGTGATGTACTTGTCACTGGCGCGTCCTCCATAGGCAGATGATATAAACATGTTTAATCCACAGGGGGCAATTCCAACAAGGTACTTGATTGTGCTATGGGAATAATAATGGCTGTAGGACTCACCTCTAGAGTCAAGATTTTTGGGCTTCTGCAACATGCTTTAACACAGTCAATGACACAGGTGGTATTTGGAAAAAACTTCTGAAATGAAGCCGGCATCGTTGCCTTGATGGTTTCTTGGTAGCCAGACAATAAGGGGTCGCAGGCCTTCCTCCATTTTATCAATCCAGTGTGTGATGATTCTACTGGCAACACTCTGTGACACATGGAACTGTCTACTGAGGTCTCCCAGCACACGGTTTAATTTCAGTTTCATGATTGTCATAAGAATTTGATCACGCACTGAAAGAGTAAGAGTCCCATTTCCAAACCTTTCTAATGTTGACATAAGAGTGTTGAATGTGTCTAGTGGGAGCCCTGTGTACAGGTATGCATCAGCATCACTCTGGAGCATTAAATGGCTGAATTCTCCAGATTGTGTGGCTCCATCCGTCATCACATGATTCTGTATTGGTACATGCACTCCCTGGCTTCTTGCATAACTGGGATCCCAGAGAGAAGGGTCTTCCCATTGTGTGGCCACAGTCCTGTGAGATTCCTCAGGAACTTCATCCTCCTGGCTCACCTCCTCTGCTACTGCTGTAAAACATTGCACTCAGATAAGTTCACAAATTTCTACACCATGTCACCCACTTTGTATTACAATTGAGCTGCATCAGATGTTAACAAAAAGACATTTAAAAGTGGTTAATTCATAAAAGTGTTTAATGGTTCGGTTGACATTTCTGACATTTAAGAGAAGAGTAAATAGTTGATAACAATGCAACACATTGCTGGTGGCAATTGTAAGTTACTTAAAAACCAATAACCACGCATTGTTAGATGGATAGATAGAGATACTTTATGTATCCCGAATGAAATGAAGGTGTCCAGTAGCATACACATAAAGGCACATGAACAGAAGGCATCCAAACAAATATACGTATACATACTACTGTGTCATCTAACGTTACACAAATACAGAAGTTAGTTCTCTATATGTTGTAGGCTTCTAGCATCACCACTACACCGGTAACGTTATATTATTACTATTAACTAGACCATGCGTTTGACTGCAAAACAATACGATAATGTTTGTAACAAGTAAGCGAGGCTCAAAATGTAAACAACAGCCAGTAAGTAGCAAACATTTAGAATGCGACACTGCAGTTGAGTTGATGTTAGCAGAAAACTGTCGCTAGCCGGATAGCTAGCTCCTGTAACGTTACTGATATTCACTCACCGGATGTTTCCCCACGAACAATTGTTCGCCTCTTCTTCTGCACAGGTCTCTCATAACCAAGGAAGAGTTCGGGATTTGGGTGTTCATCCGTTGGTCGCTTATTTACGAAGTGATGTGAGCAAACGTACACCTTCTTTGGAGGATATTTTAGCCTCAGCGCTCAGCGCAAGCCATTCCAGAACGCCTACTGGCTGGCATGATATGTACAGAGTACGGTGGCTAACAATGGCACTCTCTCCTGGTTACTCTATGTGTGTGTAGCACTCTGCTTTTATAAAGTCTCTGATCTTGTTGCTGCTGTTACTGCAGCCAACAACCGAACGAGCAGAGCCTGAACTCATGTTGGCTACTATGTCGCTAGCAGTCCAGTCCAATAGTTGCTACAACGGCGACGGAAGTGGGAAACAGGAATGGTCGTCATGGCGCCACACATTGTTGTATCGCACATAAGGTGGATATGCCATACAGCCCAGATGTAGCCTGTAGCCATTATGTGCCGCAGTCTCCCGAAAAGACTTAACGATTAACTGAATGAAATCATTTAAAATGTACTTTGAGATAACTGAAAATCGACAAGAACTCAAGTATTTATTTCTTCAGTTTGTATTTGACTGTGGTTTACGAAGAGACTGTTTGAGCCTCATTCATTCATGAGAATAACGTTATACATAATATTTCTGAATGTAACATGTGAATGAAGTTTACATCCACTACACTACCCACTGTTTAAACATTATTTTTATTTATTTATTTTATTTTTATAAATATTAACATTTCCTCGCCTCATATCACCGGAATTGCGTAGCCGACATCGGTACCATTTTGTGGGAGAAAACTTGCCTGAACGTCCCTTTAAGGTAGATTGTTGGAAATCAGTGAACGTCACAGTAAAACTTACCTTAATCTGGTTCACTCGTCTTCAGATTCGGTGGGGTCCTGCAACGAAAAATTGAGGATATTGGGCACATGGAAAGTTGGAACGTGGCTATGCATACATTAGACCAGACGTTCACATCATGCTGTTTCTAAAAATGTATGATTTAAGGCAGATTGTTGTAAATCAGTCAGTGTCACAGTGAAAAATACCTCAGTGTGGTTCACTCGGCATCAGTTTTGGTGGGGTCCTACAACAAAAAATTGAGGATATTGGGCACATGGAAAGTTGGAACGTGGCTATGCATACATTAAACCAGACGTTCACTTCATGCTGTTTCTAAAAATGTATGATTTAAGGCAGATTGTTGTAAATCAGTCAGTGTCACAGTGAAAAATACCTCAATCTGGTTCACTCGGCATCAGTTTTGGTGGGTTCCTGCAACGAAAAATTGAGGATATTGTGCACATGGAAAGTTGGAACGTGGCTATGCATACATTAAACCAGACGTTGTCTTCATGCTGTTTCTAAAAATGTATGATTCAATGTAGATTTTTGGAAATCAGGCAAAGTCACAGTAAAACTTTCCTCAATCTGGTTCACTCGACATCAGTTTTGGTGGGGTCCTGCAACGAAAAATTGAGGATATTGGGCACATGGAAAGTTGGAACGTGGCTATGCTTACATTAAACCAGACGTTCACATCATGCTGTTTCTAAAAATGTATGATTTACGGCAGATTGTTGTAAATCAGTCAGTGTCACAGTGAAAAATACCTCAGTGTGGTTCACTCGTCTTCAGATTCAGTGGGTTCCTGCAACGAAAAATTGAGGATATTGGGCACATGGAAAGTTGGAATGTGGCTATGCATACATTAAACCAGACGTTCACTTCATGCTGTTTCTAAAAATGTATGATTTAATGTAGATTATTGGAAATCAGGCAAAGTCGCAGTAAAACTTACCTCAGTCTGGTTCACTCGGCATCAGTTTTGGTGGGGTCCTGCAACGAAAAATTGAGGATATTGGCACATGGAAAGTTGGAACGTGGCTATGCATACATTAGACCAGACGTTCACATCATGCTGTTTCTAAAAATGTATGATTTAAGGCAGATTGTTGTAAATCAGTCAGTGTCACAGTGAAAAATACCTCAGTGTGGTTCACTCGTCTTCAGATTCGGTGGGGTCCTGCAACGAAAAATTGAGGATATTGGGCACATGGAAAGTTGGAACGTGGCTATGCATACATTAAACCAGACGTTCACATCATGCTGTTTCTAAAAATGTATGATTTAAGGCAGATTGTTGTAAATCAGTCAGTGTCACAGTGAAAAATACCTCAGTGTGGTTCACTCGTCTTCAGATTCGGTGGGGTCCTGCAACGAAAAATTGAGGATATTGGGCACATGGAAAGTTGGAACGTGGCTATGCATACATTAAACCAGACGTTGTCTTCATGCTGTTTTAAAAATGTATGATTTAATGTAGATTTTTGGAAATCAGTCAAAGTCACAGTAAAACTTACCTCAGTCTGGTTCACTCGGCATCAGTTTTGGTGGGGTCCTGCAACGAAAAATTGAGGATATTGGGCACATGGAAAGTTGGAACGTGGCTATGCATACATTAAACCAGACGTTGTCTTCATGCTGTTTCTAAAAATGTATGATTTAATGTAGATTTTGGAAATCAGGCAAAGTCACAGTAAAACTTACCTCAATCTGGTTCACTCGCATTCAGTTTGGTGGGGTCCTGCAACGAAAAATTGAGGATATTGGGCACATGGAAAGTTGGAACGTGGCTATGCATACATTAAACCAGACGTTCACATCATGCTGTTTCTAAAATGTATGATTTAAGGCAGATTGTTGTAAATCAGTCAGTGTCACAGTGAAAAATACCTCAGTGTGGTTCACTCGTCTTCAGATTCGGTGGGGTCCTGCAACGAAAAATTGAGGATATTGGGCACATGGAAAGTTGGAACGTGGCTATGCATACATTAAACCAGACGTGTCTTCATGCTGTTTCTAAAAATGTATGATTTAATGTAGATTTTTGGAAATCAGGCAAAGTCACAGTAAAACTTACCTCAATCTGGTTCACTCGGCATCAGTTTTGGTGGGGTCCTGCAACGAAAAATTGAGGATATTGGGCACATGGAAAGTTGGAACGTGGCTATGCATACATTAAACCAGACGTTCACATCATGCTGTTTCTAAAAATGTATGATTTAAGGCAGATTGTTGTAAATCAGGCAAAGTCACAGTAAAACTTACCTCAATCTGGTTCACTCGGCATCAGTTTTGGTGGGGTCCTGCAACGAAAAATTGAGGATATTGGGCACATGGAAAGTTGGAACGTGGCTATGCATACATTAAACCAGACGTTCACATCATGCTGTTTCTAAAAATGTATGATTTAAGGCAGATTGTTGTAAATCAGTCAGTGTCACAGTGAAAAATACCTCAGTGTGGTTCACTCGTCTTCAGATTCGGTGGGGTCCTGCAACGAAAAATTGAGGATATTGGGCACATGGAAAGTTGGAACGTGGCTATGCATACATTAAACCAGACGTTGTCTTCATGCTGTTTCTAAAAATGTATGATTTAAGGCAGATTGTTGTAAATCAGTCAGTGTCACAGTGAAAAATACCTCATCTGGTTCACTCGCATCAGTTTGGTGGGGTCCTGCAACGAAAAATTGAGGATATTGGGCACATGGAAAGTTGGAACGTGGCTATGCATACATTAAACCAGACGTTCACATCATGCTGTTTCTAAAAATGTATGATTTAAGGCAGATTGTTGTAAATCAGTCAGTGTCACAGTGAAAAATACCTCAGTGTGGTTCACTCGTCTTCAGATTCGGTGGGGTCCTGCAACGAAAAATTGAGGATATTGGCACATGAAAGTTGGAACATGGCTATGCATACATTAAACCAAAAGCTCTTTTCATGCTGTTTCTAAAAATGTATGATTTAATTTCCCTCTGGATAGATAAAGTATAGAGTATCTATAACAGTCTCATAAAGTATCTATCTACAGTATCTACCTATGTGTCTATGCAGATTAATGTAATTTAAAATCACCTAGTGCAAAGATGGGGTGTGACAGTCAGAGTGCAGCCTCTTTTTTGTCCTGGAGAGTTCCTTCCCTAATGACATGCCCCATTAATATTTAGTGGTAGAGGCCTTCAGTGCTTCCTTTCAAATCTCCTTTAGCATGACGTATTCTGGTGGTCCCTATGAAGTGTAAGAGGGCAAGAAACGCCTCACAATTCCTTATGAAACTATGAAACAACAACCAATCAACTTGACACAGATCAATAACATCTGATTTCCCCTAAGTGTTAGTGGATTTGGATTCTTGTAAAATCGCTGCTGTCTTTCTTTAAGTCCTATGAATTCATCTTCATATCTTTCCTTAACCTCATACGGTACTGTATCCTTTACCTGATGCGGTACATCCCTGGAAAACCTTGAAAAATTTTACATCCCGGGAAACTACTGTAACACCACTCATCCATGCTAAATAACCTTTGACCTTCCCTACACTTTTCCTATCCGTCATCAGTGACAACATAGATGGAGTAATGTGAAAGCAAACTAATATTGGAAGTAAAGCCCCTTAACTGGACCAAAATAGTAGGCCCAACTCATACGAGGGGTTGTGGCTATATTCAAACATCTAAGGGTTTACACTCAATGTGATATTTACAAAACATATTTCAAACATAACAAAAACAAAACAAACACAAGACTAAACAGCCCCCACTTCATCAGGCTATGGCCGGTAGTTTGAGCAACGGCTGACTCAGTAGCTTTCAATGGACTTACCACACACTTTCCCCTTCTCCTGTCTCTACTCCCTTTGACCCCTGTAAGCCCACCTCTTGCTGCACTTCAGTAATAATCCTCATTTTGCAGTCTTTGGATAGAAGCGTCAGCTAAATACTTACTTACTTATATTTCACTTACACATAAATGTGAATTTCATGATATTTTCGTGTGATTTTAGGAAATTAATGGCACAAATAAATCTAGCGGAAGTGAAACGCAACGCAAATATGTTTAGCTGCAAATAACTAACTTTGGCTGTAAGGTTTAGTGTTTTCCATGCTGTTCCAGGGCATGTCACCACTTACTTTTCTGAGTTTATCCACATCAAGCAATGGGGATCTAAGAAAATATGAAAGAAATGTCAAAGTTTACCTGTCCTGCTACTGAGCCCTACATCTACAACTGATAAAATGGGGAAATTTCACAACGCAGTCAAGTTCACTACTGAGGGTTCTGGCATGTTTTCAGAAACGGTGTTCTGATGTATTTAACATATTAACAAACCAAACCATGCATGGAATTCACTTTCAACAGGTGTTTCACCAAAGATGACATGTTGGTTAGACTGAGACCACAGCAACCCCTGGGACAGTGTAGATGACATTGATTGATGATGTCCATGTTTCACTTCTGTCTGGAAGTCAGGTATCAGTCTGAAGTTCTTGCTGACCATGCTTTCTCAGTCTGTGGGTGGTGGGTTTTAAAAGTTTCAGTCACATCTTATACACATTAATTGAAAAAAATACTGTTGGTTCACTGATGATCATTGTTTTCCAAACATCCTTTGACTTACGCAGCATAATCAGGGCAGTGCAAGATCATATATCTACTTTCATCAGCAAGTTTTGAAAGAGAAATCAAAAGTTCACTGCAGACTTAAAGCTTCTCAGGAGACATACTTAATGCTGGCTTACCAAGTGACTGCAGAAATGTGCTTAAAATATTTTGTCTATTTGTTAGTTGAATGTCACTTCAATGTTTTAGTTTGACTCCAGCATATACACCTGCATGATAGTCTGTACAGTGTATTTCTCATAAAGTCTGTACAGTGTATTTCTCCCTGTCTCTTTCTCACTATTTCTGTCTTTGTCTTGCATAACTCAAACTCATCAAACACCATCTCATTAGTCTGATCTGATCCTTCTTTTTTCCCCCAGAAGTGATATTGTCCTATTTCTTTTCATAGCTACTTTTCTTTCCTACTTGTGGTATGACGTTTACCACAAGTCAACCCTCTCTCAGTTCATTTACCTGCAGAGGAACCAACAGTACTGTCTACACTGTGTATGGTGGGTAAGAGACTTGTTCATTTTTTCTACAACATCCAAATAGGTCTTTTTTAAATTAATGTCTGTCTGATCTTAAACAATGTTGCATAATCACCAAATCAATATGGTGACATTAATGGGAATGAACTAGACTGTACTCATTATGATTGCAGGCCAGAAGAGTGATGCTCTCAAAAGCCATGAATGTATTTTTGGTGCATTTCCTCGTGTGTCCAGCAGGTGTAGTGCTGTTACACAAAGTCAAATCACATTTTGCATCTGTATTTAATATGCACATGATATACATAGTAAATTATTAGATGTTGCCAATTGTAGAATTAATAAAATCATCAAGTGTCAGAGAATTATATTCACATGGTTATTATTTTACTCGTAATTTTAGTTTTTTGTTTTATGCTGACTGTTCAATGTAGCATTTGTTTTGTTTCAGCTGTGCGGTGTGCCTGGAGTGTGAGTTATTCCTCTACACAAGTCTGTGGCCTTAAAGGGGCATCGGTGGTTCTGCCGTGGACAAACCACTATTCCTGGATGGGTCACTGTGTGGGTGGAGAGTGGAACAAAGAGAAGAGAGGGACAGTCAGAGAGGTCAGTAATGCTAATAAATATCCTGCCTGCAGCCTGAAAATAGGCAGTCTGGCTGATCATCACGCTGGCGTTTATCACTTTAGGTTTTACACAGCCCTTCACACCAGTTGGACGACAGGCAAATATGGTGTTACACTTTCAAAGTACAATTAAGTTAATAGTTTTTTTTTTTGTTTGTGTTTTTAAGTAAACAGTGGATGAAATTCTAATTATAACAAACTTGTCTTGTTATGTCAGACCTGCAGGTAAAGTAGGAGGCTGTTGTAGGGAAACGGAATCAGATTAAAGTGACCTGCAGCACCTCCTGCAGCTTGGGCTCTCAGTATGTCTGGTACAAGCATGGACAGCTTCTACAAAACCACTGGCTCAATGCTAATAAAGTCAAGCAGACCTTCCAAACAGGGAAATTATTCCTGCACTGTGAGGCTATGAGGCCCAATGCTCCCAGCAGTGTGTGAGTGTGCATAACTGTGTTTACTGTACATCCAGCTCAAAGACAGAATCTCTGCTGTTACTGTTGTCTGCTTGATAATTTTATAATAACAGACTTCCCAATAATATTCTACAGTATACTTAGAGTTCAGTACTTACTCTTTATTTTAAAACGGATAGGTCCGGTCCTTGATGATGATTAGTTGAATTGTTTTCGAATGCTATTGTAAAATCCACAATATACCACGGGCTCCGACAGCATTTCATTCTATATTACTGCGCCATAGGTATAGTGAAAAGTGGCTGCACTTGTGCGTTATCTGACAACCATTCCGCTAGAGGAAATATTTCTTGGCGAAGGAATTGTGAATAATTTGCTTTCTCGTTGTGTCTTCCTTTAATTCAACCATGCCAGGTTAATGTGGTAATTGTTTTAGAAACGCAGTAACCCACTTGACGACAGTACTGTGAAGTTGCAAAACAACTAAGAGTTAGACTCTTTGAAAGCTGCGTAGAAAAAGCATGTTATTCATTTCAAAGAATGCCGCATTTGCTGTTTTGCCGACGTTGCCCTGATTGGTTGTAGTGCTATCCCATTGTGTGCAGAGGCAGTTTGAAAGACATTGACTGATTCCACCCCTAGGATTGAGCCTGATCTGTCGGTCATGTCCAGACAATACATTTTAATGAGAGCCACTCTGAGGAATATGGCTTCAGGTTTATTACAAAACAAGGAACAGGTTACATTGGATTACCAGGTGTCAACATTTCTGTCACAGGTAAATCCTTTATAAAATATTAGCTTTGTTAACAAACATCTGCTGTGTGAACATCATCTCATTTTTATATTTTCACTAGGTCTGCAGGTGATGGTATCTTCTGCTACAGTGACAGGGGACAGAGAGTGACACTGACCTGCAGCACCACCTGCACTTTGAGTGACAGGCCCACCTTCACCTGGTTGAGGAACTCTGATCTACAAACACACAACTGTGATGCCCAGAATTTTTGGGGGTCTCTGACGGACGACCCTTGAGAGTTTTTCCAATATGTCCAATGTGTCTTTTGCATATTGGAGATGCACTTACAGTTTATGTTTTTACTCTCTCTCTCTATCTCAGCAATGAAGACAATGACTGGGATGGACACCGTGTCATTTGTTTTGGTAAACTATATGGCAACTCTACTGGTTATGGGAGCTTTGACTGCTGTCACTGCAGTGTGTGCAAGGTGTGTGTGTTTCCCCCACATAGAGTACCTGTGTTGTGCGTCTCTTAAGTTTTTCCACTGTCATCAACTCATTGTTGTCAATTGCAGTGTTGTAACTTATATATTATTCTCAAATCATTGTCGACAGTTACCTTACCTGATTTGTGATGA
>PYXC01002149.1:0-14897 GCA_015244755.2 Tenualosa ilisha | reverse complement strand
CCATGCTGGAAGCACTCACAGGAAGCCCGGCTAGCTTGGTTGTTAGAGCGTCGGACTTCTAAGCTGACGGCCCAGGGTCCAAGTCCCTGTTCAGGTGCTTTCCTTTTGTCCCTCAAAACCTGAGTAAAGGCAAAAATCCCTCTGCATCTCCATCGTCAAAAAAAATAACAAGGCTGCAACATGCCCCTATCGCCAACTAAGAGTTACCTTTGCTCCCTAGAGAGCGAGGTGCTTTTAAGACGAACTTTCAACGTAAGCATAATGCTTGCAAACTACTAAGCTACATTTTGTCTACACCTTCAAAGTTCCCTTAGAACAATTATCTTAGAGATAATTGGAGATGCCGGGGATTGAACCCGGGGCCTCATACATGCGAAGCATGCGCTCTTCCACTGAGCTACATCCCCTTCAGTCAGTGGAAAAAAATTCCCACATGGCTCATTGAGGATTCATGGCCTTTGATCATAGGTGTTATAACAGGTGCGGCGCCTTACAGTTAAGACGGGCAAAAGAAACGTTTGTGCCCGAGGAGAGCACAAGGCGTCTTTTGCGCTCGTCTTCTATGTAAATATTGAACCTAAGAAACTCGCACTCCACACGTCATCAGTGCTTCTGTGAGTGCCTAAATGTCCATTAGAGTTGTATCATAGTAGACGCTGGAAATTAAACCAGGACTTCATACATGCTAAGCAAACTACATTTCCTTCAAACGAGGGGTTAGGGGTTGAGGGTTAGGTGAGGGGAACATAGGTTTTATTGTGACGGGTGACCGTGAATGCACTGGCCGATTGGATCTGACCACGCCGGGTGTGGGGTGTGTGTTATGAATTACCTATTGGTGCCTGTCTCAGATTTAATAAGTAATGAAAGTGAAAAAAAAAGGGGGCTGTGGGTGGGGGGATTTAGGCTTAGGGCCTGGAGTGAGAGTTTAGGTTTAGGGCTGGGGGTAGGGGTGGGTAATGGAGTTTAGGGTTAGGGTTTGAAGTGTATAGCAATGTTGCTACTTGGGCATATTCCAAGGCCTCCATGAATGGTTTCTTGACTTTGTTTAAATGAGCTAAAGTGCTCTTCAGCGTAGGTCGCTGACTGCATGCCCTCCGAAAGGCTTCAGCAGCATCTACTTGCCTGAGTGTGGCTACTTGACAAATAGCAGAGATGGAGACTCTTGTTTTTGGGGATGCCAGGCCTTAATCCAGGTCCTCATGCATGTAAAGCATGCACTCTACCCTGTGTGACATAGCCAATTTCACGCTTCACTGTTGGTAGTCTTCCACAGATAAAAGTCCTGCATGTATTTGAGGTTGATTCCATTTCGCATGCAGAAAACAATGCGTTTATTCCCACAGCAGAATGTGGGGGTATAGCTCAGTGGTAGAGCATTTGACTGCAGATCAAGAGGTCCCAGGTTCAAATCCTGGTGCCCCCTTCAGCACCCAGGCAATGTGTGAGGGATTGGTTCGAATCCCGCTTCTGACGTGCCCTTTGCCTCAAGGCAACACCCATGTGCTGAAAAAAGATAGCAATGATGCATCTTGGGCAAGTTCCAAGCTCTCCATGACCAAGAGGTTGAATGTGAATTTCAGCCTGTCCTTGAAAGAGAGGCCTTGAGGAGCCCACGGCACTGGAAAAAATGCGGAAGTCCATCCAGCTACTCAGATTTTGCATGCTAAGCAAGAGCTTTACTATTTGAGCAAATTTCCCATGCTGGAAGCACTCACAGGAAGCCCGGCTAGCTTGGTTGTTAGAGCGTCGGACTTCTAAGCTGACGGCCCAGGGTCCAAGTCCCTGTTCAGGTGCTTTCCTTTTGTCCCTCAAAACCTGAGTAAAGGCAAAAATCCCTCTGCATCTCCATCGTCAAAAAAAATAACAAGGCTGCAACATGCCCCCTATCGCCACACTAATAGTTAACTTTGCTCCCTAGAGAGCGAGGTGCTTTTAAGACGAACTTTCAACGTAAGCATTAATGCTTGCAAACTACTAAGCTACATTTTGTCTACACCTTCAAAGTTCCCTTAGAACAATTATCTTTAGAGATAATTGGAGATGCCGGGGATTGAACCCGGGGCCTCATACATGCAAAGCATGCGCTCTTCCACTGAGCTACATCCCCTTCAGACAGTGCGCAGAAATTTCCCACATGGCTCATTGAGGATTCATGGCCTTTGATCATAGGTGTTATAACAGGGTGCGGCGCCTTACAAGTTAAGACGGGCAAAAGCAAACGTTTGTGCCCGAGGAGAGCACAAGGCGTCTTTTGCGCTCGTCTTTCTATGTAAATGTTGAACCTAAGAAACACGCACTCCACACGTCATCAGTGCTTCTGTGAGTGCCTAAATGTCCATTAGAGGTGTATAATAGGAGATGCCGGGAAATGAAACCAGGACCTCATACATGCTAAGCAAACTACATTTCCATCAAACGAGGGGTTAGGGGTTGAGGGTTAGGTGAGGGGAACATAGGTTTTATTGTGACGGGTGACCGTGAATGCACAGGCCGATTGGATCTGACCACGCCGGGTGTGGGGTGTGTGTTATGAATTACCTATTGGTGCCTGTCTAAGATTTAATAAGTAATGAAAGTGAAAAAAAGGGGGCTGTGGGTGGGGGGATTTTAGGCTTAGGGCCTGGAGTGAGAGTTTAGGTTTAGGGCCTGGGGGTAGGGGTGGGTAATGGAGTTAGGGTTAGGGTTTGAAGTGTATAGCAATGTTGCTACTTGGGCATATTCCAAGGCCTCCATGAATGGTTTCTTGACTTTGTTTAAATGAGCAAAAGTGCTCTTTAGCGTAGGCCACTGATCGCGTGCCCTCCGCCCTCCGACAGGCATTCCCCATGTCAGGCTTTGCAAGATCTAGCTGGTGTGGGCCTTTGTCTTTGTGGCCATGCTCAGATCTGGCCGGAGTCTTCAGTGTCTGCTTATTTTGTGCTGGTGGGCAATGACAGTCCTGAGAGTGAATGCATCAACTGGAATAGTAAGATTATGGCACCTGTTAGTCTCTTCAAGCTTCCAACGGCAGTTGGTATGGCCGAATTGTCTCCAGACTCAAGGCGATTTTCCTTCATCTCTGAAATTCTTCCACACGTCTGTCAGGATGGCCGAGCGGTCTAAGGCGCCAGACTCAAGGTTGCGAGCCTTCCTCTCTGAAGGGGTTTCTGGTCTCCGTATGGAGGCGTGGGTTCGAATCCCACTTCTGACAAGATCTTTTCCTGTACGCAGCCTTGGCCAACACCATTCCCAGAAAGTGATTGTGATGTAAAGAAAAAGAAAGGACTTGGAAGTGTATAGCAATGATGCTACTTGGGCATATTCCAGGGCCTCCATGAATGCTTTATTGACTTTGTTTAAATGAGCTAAAGTGCTCTTCAGCGTAGGTCGCTGACTGCATGCCCTCCGAAAGGCTTCAGCAGCATCTACTTGCCTGAGTGTGGCTACTTGACAAATAGCAGAGATGGAGACTCTTGTTTTTGGGGATGCCAGGCCTTAATCCCAGGTCCTCATGCATGTAAAGCATGCACTCTACCCCTGTGTGACATAGCCAATTTCACGCTTCACTGTTGGTAGTCTTCCACAGATAAAAGTCCTGCATGTATTTGAGGTTGATTCCATTTCGCATGCAGAAAACAATGCGTTTATTCCCACAGCAGAATGTGGGGGTATAGCTCAGTGGTAGAGCATTTGACTGCAGATCAAGAGGTCCCAGGTTCAAATCCTGGTGCCCCCTTCAGCACCCAGGCAATGTGTGAGGGATTGGTTCGAATCCCGCTTCTGACGTGCCCTTTGCCTCAAGGCAACACCCATGTGCTGAAAAAAGATAGCAATGATGCATCTTGGGCAAGTTCCAAGCTCTCCATGACCAAGAGGTTGAATGTGAATTTCAGCCTGTCCTTGAAAGAGAGGCCTTGAGGAGCCCACGGCACTGGAAAAAATGCGGAAGTCCATCCAGCTACTCAGATTTTGCATGCTAAGCAAGAGCTTTACTATTTGAGCAAATTTCCCATGCTGGAAGCACTCACAGGAAGCCCGGCTAGCTTGGTTGTTAGAGCGTCGGACTTCTAAGCTGACGGCCCAGGGTCCAAGTCCCTGTTCAGGTGCTTTCCTTTTGTCCCTCAAAACCTGAGTAAAGGCAAAAATCCCTCTGCATCTCCATCGTCAAAAAAAATAACAAGGCTGCAACATGCCCCTATCGCCACACTAATAGTTAACTTTGCTCCCTAGAGAGCGAGGTGCTTTTAAGACGAACTTTCAACGTAAGCATTAATGCTTGCAAACTACTAAGCTACATTTTGTCTACACCTTCAAAGTTCCCTTAGAACAATTATCTTTAGAGATAATTGGAGATGCCGGGGATTGAACCCGGGGCCTCATACATGCAAAGCATGCGCTCTTCCACTGAGCTACATCCCCTTCAGACAGTGCGCAGAAATTTCCCACATGGCTCATTGAGGATTCATGGCCTTTGATCATAGGTGTTATAACAGGGTGCGGCGCCTTACAAGTTAAGACGGGCAAAAGCAAACGTTTGTGCCCGAGGAGAGCACAAGGCGTCTTTTGCGCTCGTCTTTCTATGTAAATGTTGAACCTAAGAAACACGCACTCCACACGTCATCAGTGCTTCTGTGAGTGCCTAAATGTCCATTAGAGGTGTATAATAGGAGATGCCGGGAAATGAAACCAGGACCTCATACATGCTAAGCAAACTACATTTCCATCAAACGAGGGGTTAGGGGTTGAGGGTTAGGTGAGGGGAACATAGGTTTTATTGTGACGGGTGACCGTGAATGCACAGGCCGATTGGATCTGACCACGCCGGGTGTGGGGTGTGTGTTATGAATTACCTATTGGTGCCTGTCTAAGATTTAATAAGTAATGAAAGTGAAAAAAAGGGGGCTGTGGGTGGGGGGATTTTAGGCTTAGGGCCTGGAGTGAGAGTTTAGGTTTAGGGCCTGGGGGTAGGGGTGGGTAATGGAGTTAGGGTTAGGGTTTGAAGTGTATAGCAATGTTGCTACTTGGGCATATTCCAAGGCCTCCATGAATGGTTTCTTGACTTTGTTTAAATGAGCAAAAGTGCTCTTTAGCGTAGGCCACTGATCGCGTGCCCTCCGCCCTCCGACAGGCATTCCCCATGTCAGGCTTTGCAAGATCTAGCTGGTGTGGGCCTTTGTCTTTGTGGCCATGCTCAGATCTGGCCGGAGTCTTCAGTGTCTGCTTATTTTGTGCTGGTGGGCAATGACAGTCCTGAGAGTGAATGCATCAACTGGAATAGTAAGATTATGGCACCTGTTAGTCTCTTCAAGCTTCCAACGGCAGTTGGTATGGCCGAATTGTCTCCAGACTCAAGGCGATTTTCCTTCATCTCTGAAATTCTTCCACACGTCTGTCAGGATGGCCGAGCGGTCTAAGGCGCCAGACTCAAGGTTGCGAGCCTTCCTCTCTGAAGGGGTTTCTGGTCTCCGTATGGAGGCGTGGGTTCGAATCCCACTTCTGACAAGATCTTTTCCTGTACGCAGCCTTGGCCAACACCATTCCCAGAAAGTGATTGTGATGTAAAGAAAAAGAAAGGACTTGGAAGTGTATAGCAATGATGCTACTTGGGCATATTCCAGGGCCTCCATGAATGCTTTATTGACTTTGTTTAAATGAGCTAAAGTGCTCTTCAGCGTAGGTCGCTGACTGCATGCCCTCCGAAAGGCTTCAGCAGCATCTACTTGCCTGAGTGTGGCTACTTGACAAATAGCAGAGATGGAGACTCTTGTTTTTGGGGATGCCAGGCCTTAATCCCAGGTCCTCATGCATGTAAAGCATGCACTCTACCCCTGTGTGACATAGCCAATTTCACGCTTCACTGTTGGTAGTCTTCCACAGATAAAAGTCCTGCATGTATTTGAGGTTGATTCCATTTCGCATGCAGAAAACAATGCGTTTATTCCCACAGCAGAATGTGGGGGTATAGCTCAGTGGTAGAGCATTTGACTGCAGATCAAGAGGTCCCAGGTTCAAATCCTGGTGCCCCCTTCAGCACCCAGGCAATGTGTGAGGGATTGGTTCGAATCCCGCTTCTGACGTGCCCTTTGCCTCAAGGCAACACCCATGTGCTGAAAAAAGATAGCAATGATGCATCTTGGGCAAGTTCCAAGCTCTCCATGACCAAGAGGTTGAATGTGAATTTCAGCCTGTCCTTGAAAGAGAGGCCTTGAGGAGCCCACGGCACTGGAAAAAATGCGGAAGTCCATCCGCTACTCAGATTTTGCATGCTAAGCAAGAGCTTTACTATTTGAGCAAATTTCCCATGCTGGAAGCACTCACAGGAAGCCCGGCTAGCTTGGTTGTTAGAGCGTCGGACTTCTAAGCTGACGGCCCAGGGTCCAAGTCCCTGTTCAGGTGCTTTCCTTTTGTCCCTCAAAACCTGAGTAAAGGCAAAAATCCCTCTGCATCTCCATCGTCAAAAAAAATAACAAGGCTGCAACATGCCCCTATCGCCACACTAAGAGTTACCTTTGCTCCCTAGAGAGCGAGGTGCTTTTAAGACGAACTTTCAACGTAAGCATTAATGCTTGCAAACTACTAAGCTACATTTTGTCTACACCTTCAAAGTTCCCTTAGAACAATTATCTTTAGAGATAATTGGAGATGCCGGGGATTGAACCCGGGGCCTCATACATGCAAAGCATGCGCTCTTCCACTGAGCTACATCCCCTTCAGACAGTGCGCAGAAATTTCCCACATGGCTCATTGAGGATTCATGGCCTTTGATCATAGGTGTTATAACAGGGTGCGGCGCCTTACAAGTTAAGACGGGCAAAAGCAAACGTTTGTGCCCGAGGAGAGCACAAGGCGTCTTTTGCGCTCGTCTTTCTATGTAAATGTTGAACCTAAGAAACACGCACTCCACACGTCATCAGTGCTTCTGTGAGTGCCTAAATGTCCATTAGAGGTGTATAATAGGAGATGCCGGGAAATGAAACCAGGACCTCATACATGCTAAGCAAACTACATTTCCATCAAACGAGGGGTTAGGGGTTGAGGGTTAGGTGAGGGGAACATAGGTTTTATTGTGACGGGTGACCGTGAATGCACAGGCCGATTGGATCTGACCACGCCGGGTGTGGGGTGTGTGTTATGAATTACCTATTGGTGCCTGTCTAAGATTTAATAAGTAATGAAAGTGAAAAAAAGGGGGCTGTGGGTGGGGGGATTTTAGGCTTAGGGCCTGGAGTGAGAGTTTAGGTTTAGGGCCTGGGGGTAGGGGTGGGTAATGGAGTTAGGGTTAGGGTTTGAAGTGTATAGCAATGTTGCTACTTGGGCATATTCCAAGGCCTCCATGAATGGTTTCTTGACTTTGTTTAAATGAGCAAAAGTGCTCTTTAGCGTAGGCCACTGATCGCGTGCCCTCCGCCCTCCGACAGGCATTCCCCATGTCAGGCTTTGCAAGATCTAGCTGGTGTGGGCCTTTGTCTTTGTGGCCATGCTCAGATCTGGCCGGAGTCTTCAGTGTCTGCTTATTTTGTGCTGGTGGGCAATGACAGTCCTGAGAGTGAATGCATCAACTGGAATAGTAAGATTATGGCACCTGTTAGTCTCTTCAAGCTTCCAACGGCAGTTGGTATGGCCGAATTGTCTCCAGACTCAAGGCGATTTTCCTTCATCTCTGAAATTCTTCCACACGTCTGTCAGGATGGCCGAGCGGTCTAAGGCGCCAGACTCAAGGTTGCGAGCCTTCCTCTCTGAAGGGGTTTCTGGTCTCCGTATGGAGGCGTGGGTTCGAATCCCACTTCTGACAAGATCTTTTCCTGTACGCAGCCTTGGCCAACACCATTCCCAGAAAGTGATTGTGATGTAAAGAAAAAGAAAGGACTTGGAAGTGTATAGCAATGATGCTACTTGGGCATATTCCAGGGCCTCCATGAATGCTTTATTGACTTTGTTTAAATGAGCTAAAGTGCTCTTCAGCGTAGGTCGCTGACTGCATGCCCTCCGAAAGGCTTCAGCAGCATCTACTTGCCTGAGTGTGGCTACTTGACAAATAGCAGAGATGGAGACTCTTGTTTTTGGGGATGCCAGGCCTTAATCCCAGGTCCTCATGCATGTAAAGCATGCACTCTACCCCTGTGTGACATAGCCAATTT
This sequence comes from Tenualosa ilisha, assembly GCA_015244755.2. NCBI lineage: Eukaryota > Metazoa > Chordata > Actinopteri > Clupeiformes > Clupeidae > Tenualosa > Tenualosa ilisha. The sequence goes on along the minus strand of PYXC01002149.1, from coordinate 6,777 downwards.
CACGCTTCACTGTTGGTAGTCTTCCACAGATAAAAGTCCTGCATGTATTTGAGGTTGATTCCATTTCGCATGCAGAAAACAATGCGTTTATTCCCACAGCAGAATGTGGGGGTATAGCTCAGTGGTAGAGCATTTGACTGCAGATCAAGAGGTCCCAGGTTCAAATCCTGGTGCCCCCTTCAGCACCCAGGCAATGTGTGAGGGATTGGTTCGAATCCCGCTTCTGACGTGCCCTTTGCCTCAAGGCAACACCCATGTGCTGAAAAAAGATAGCAATGATGCATCTTGGGCAAGTTCCAAGCTCTCCATGACCAAGAGGTTGAATGTGAATTTCAGCCTGTCCTTGAAAGAGAGGCCTTGAGGAGCCCACGGCACTGGAAAAAATGCGGAAGTCCATCCAGCTACTCAGATTTTGCATGCTAAGCAAGAGCTTTACTATTTGAGCAAATTTCCCATGCTGGAAGCACTCACAGGAAGCCCGGCTAGCTTGGTTGTTAGAGCGTCGGACTTCTAAGCTGACGGCCCAGGGTCCAAGTCCCTGTTCAGGTGCTTTCCTTTTGTCCCTCAAAACCTGAGTAAAGGCAAAAATCCCTCTGCATCTCCATCGTCAAAAAAAATAACAAGGCTGCAACATGCCCCCTATCGCCACACTAATAGTTAACTTTGCTCCCTAGAGAGCGAGGTGCTTTTAAGACGAACTTTCAACGTAAGCATTAATGCTTGCAAACTACTAAGCTACATTTTGTCTACACCTTCAAAGTTCCCTTAGAACAATTATCTTTAGAGATAATTGGAGATGCCGGGGATTGAACCCGGGGCCTCATACATGCAAAGCATGCGCTCTTCCACTGAGCTACATCCCCTTCAGACAGTGCGCAGAAATTTCCCACATGGCTCATTGAGGATTCATGGCCTTTGATCATAGGTGTTATAACAGGGTGCGGCGCCTTACAAGTTAAGACGGGCAAAAGCAAACGTTTGTGCCCGAGGAGAGCACAAGGCGTCTTTTGCGCTCGTCTTTCTATGTAAATGTTGAACCTAAGAAACACGCACTCCACACGTCATCAGTGCTTCTGTGAGTGCCTAAATGTCCATTAGAGGTGTATAATAGGAGATGCCGGGAAATGAAACCAGGACCTCATACATGCTAAGCAAACTACATTTCCATCAAACGAGGGGTTAGGGGTTGAGGGTTAGGTGAGGGGAACATAGGTTTTATTGTGACGGGTGACCGTGAATGCACAGGCCGATTGGATCTGACCACGCCGGGTGTGGGGTGTGTGTTATGAATTACCTATTGGTGCCTGTCTAAGATTTAATAAGTAATGAAAGTGAAAAAAAGGGGGCTGTGGGTGGGGGGATTTTAGGCTTAGGGCCTGGAGTGAGAGTTTAGGTTTAGGGCCTGGGGGTAGGGGTGGGTAATGGAGTTAGGGTTAGGGTTTGAAGTGTATAGCAATGTTGCTACTTGGGCATATTCCAAGGCCTCCATGAATGGTTTCTTGACTTTGTTTAAATGAGCAAAAGTGCTCTTTAGCGTAGGCCACTGATCGCGTGCCCTCCGCCCTCCGACAGGCATTCCCCATGTCAGGCTTTGCAAGATCTAGCTGGTGTGGGCCTTTGTCTTTGTGGCCATGCTCAGATCTGGCCGGAGTCTTCAGTGTCTGCTTATTTTGTGCTGGTGGGCAATGACAGTCCTGAGAGTGAATGCATCAACTGGAATAGTAAGATTATGGCACCTGTTAGTCTCTTCAAGCTTCCAACGGCAGTTGGTATGGCCGAATTGTCTCCAGACTCAAGGCGATTTTCCTTCATCTCTGAAATTCTTCCACACGTCTGTCAGGATGGCCGAGCGGTCTAAGGCGCCAGACTCAAGGTTGCGAGCCTTCCTCTCTGAAGGGGTTTCTGGTCTCCGTATGGAGGCGTGGGTTCGAATCCCACTTCTGACAAGATCTTTTCCTGTACGCAGCCTTGGCCAACACCATTCCCAGAAAGTGATTGTGATGTAAAGAAAAAGAAAGGACTTGGAAGTGTATAGCAATGATGCTACTTGGGCATATTCCAGGGCCTCCATGAATGCTTTATTGACTTTGTTTAAATGAGCTAAAGTGCTCTTCAGCGTAGGTCGCTGACTGCATGCCCTCCGAAAGGCTTCAGCAGCATCTACTTGCCTGAGTGTGGCTACTTGACAAATAGCAGAGATGGAGACTCTTGTTTTTGGGGATGCCAGGCCTTAATCCCAGGTCCTCATGCATGTAAAGCATGCACTCTACCCCTGTGTGACATAGCCAATTTCACGCTTCACTGTTGGTAGTCTTCCACAGATAAAAGTCCTGCATGTATTTGAGGTTGATTCCATTTCGCATGCAGAAAACAATGCGTTTATTCCCACAGCAGAATGTGGGGGTATAGCTCAGTGGTAGAGCATTTGACTGCAGATCAAGAGGTCCCAGGTTCAAATCCTGGTGCCCCCTTCAGCACCCAGGCAATGTGTGAGGGATTGGTTCGAATCCCGCTTCTGACGTGCCCTTTGCCTCAAGGCAACACCCATGTGCTGAAAAAAGATAGCAATGATGCATCTTGGGCAAGTTCCAAGCTCTCCATGACCAAGAGGTTGAATGTGAATTTCAGCCTGTCCTTGAAAGAGAGGCCTTGAGGAGCCCACGGCACTGGAAAAAATGCGGAAGTCCATCCCGCTACTCAGATTTTGCATGCTAAGCAAGAGCTTTACTATTTGAGCAAATTTCCCATGCTGGAAGCACTCACAGGAAGCCCGGCTAGCTTGGTTGTTAGAGCGTCGGACTTCTAAGCTGACGGCCCAGGGTCCAAGTCCCTGTTCAGGTGCTTTCCTTTTGTCCCTCAAAACCTGAGTAAAGGCAAAAATCCCTCTGCATCTCCATCGTCAAAAAAAATAACAAGGCTGCAACATGCCCCTATCGCCACACTAAGAGTTACCTTTGCTCCCTAGAGAGCGAGGTGCTTTTAAGACGAACTTTCAACGTAAGCATTAATGCTTGCAAACTACTAAGCTACATTTTGTTTACACCTTCAAAGTTCCTTCAGAACAATTATCTTTAGAGGTAATTGGAGATGCCGGGGATTGAACCCGGGGCCTCATACATGCGAAGCATGCGCTCTTCCACTGAGCTACATCCCCTTCAGTCAGTGCGCAGAAATTTCCCACATGGCTCATTGAGGATTCATGGCCTTTGATCATAGGTGTTATAACAGGGTGCGGCGCCTTACAAGTTAAGACGGGCAAAAGCAAACGTTTGTGCCCGAGGAGAGCACAAGGCGTCTTTTGCGCTCGTCTTTCTATGTAAATGTTGAACCTAAGAAACACGCACTCCACACGTCATCAGTGCTTCTGTGAGTGCCTAAATGTCCATTAGAGGTGTATAATAGGAGATGCCGGGAAATGAAACCAGGACCTCATACATGCTAAGCAAACTACATTTCCATCAAACGAGGGGTTAGGGGTTGAGGGTTAGGTGAGGGGAACATAGGTTTTATTGTGACGGGTGACCGTGAATGCACTGGCCGATTGGATCTGACCACGCCGGGTGTGGGGTGTGTGTTATGAATTACCTATTGGTGCCTGTCTAAGATTTAATAAGTACTGAAAGTGAAAAAAAGGGGGCTGTGGGTGGGGGGATTTTAGGCTTAGGGCCTGGAGTGAGAGTTTAGGTTTAGGGCCTGGGGGTAGGGGTGGGTAATGGAGTTAGGGTTAGGGTTTGAAGTGTATAGCAATGTTGCTACTTGGGCATATTCCAAGGCCTCCATGAATGGTTTCTTGACTTTGTTTAAATGAGCTAAAGTGCTCTTTAGCGTAGGTCGCTGACTGCATGCCCTCCGAAAGGCTTCAGCAGCATCTACTTGCCTGAGTGTGGCTACTTGACAAATAGCAGAGATGGAGACTCTTGTTTTTGGGGATGCCAGGCCTTAATCCCAGGTCCTCATGCATGTAAAGCATGCACTCTACCCCTGTGTGACATAGCCAATTTCACGCTTCACTGTTGGTAGTCTTCCACAGATAAAAGTCCTGCATGTGTTCGAGGTTGATTCTATTTCGCATGCAGAAAACAATGCGTTTATCCCACAGCAGAACGTGGGGGTATAGCTCAGTGGTAGAGCATTTGACTGCAGATCAAGAGGTCCCAGGTTCAAATCCTGGTGCCCCCTTCAGCACCCAGGCAATGTGTGAGGGATTGGTTCGAATCCCGCTTCTGACATGCCCTTTGCCTCAAGGCAACACCCATGTGCTGAAAAAAGATAGCAATGATGCATCTTGGGCAAGTTCCAAGCTCTCCATGACCAAGAGGTTGAATGTGAATTTCAGCCTGTCCTTGAAAGAGAGGCCTTGAGGAGCCCACGGCACTGGAAAAAATGCGGAAGTCCATCCCGCTACTCAGATTTTGCATGCTAAGCAAGAGCTTTACTATTTGAGCAAATTTCCCATGCTGGAAGCACTCACAGGAAGCCCGGCTAGCTTGGTTGTTAGAGCGTCGGACTTCTAAGCTGACGGCCCAGGGTCCAAGTCCCTGTTCAGGTGCTTTCCTTTTGTCCCTCAAAACCTGAGTAAAGGCAAAAATCCCTCTGCATCTCCATCGTCAAAAAAAAATAACAAGGCTGCAACATGCCCCTATCGCCACACTAATAGTTACCTTTGCTCCCTAGAGAGCGAGGTGCTTTTAAGACGAACTTTCAACGTAAGCATTAATGCTTGCAAACTACTAAGCTACATTTTGTTTACACCTTCAAAGTTCCTTCAGAACAACTATCTTTAGAGGTAATTGGAGATGCCGGGGATTGAACCCGGGGCCTCATACATGCAAAGCATGCGCTCTTCCACTGAGCTACATCCCCTTCAGACAGTGCGCAGAAATTTCCCACATGGCTCATTGAGGATTCATGGCCTTTGATCATAGGTGTTATAACAGGGTGCGGCGCCTTACAAGTTAAGACGGGCAAAAGCAAACGTTTGTGCCCGAGGAGAGCACAAGGCGTCTTTTGCGCTCGTCTTTCTATGTAAATGTTGAACCTAAGAAACACGCACTCCACACGTCATCAGTGCTTCTGTGAGTGCCTAAATGTCCATTAGAGGTGTATAATAGGAGATGCCGGGAAATGAAACCAGGACCTCATACATGCTAAGCAAACTACATTTCCATCAAACGAGGGGTTAGGGGTTGAGGGTTAGGTGAGGGGAACATAGGTTTTATTGTGACGGGTGACCGTGAATGCACAGGCCGATTGGATCTGACCACGCCGGGTGTGGGGTGTGTGTTATGAATTACCTATTGGTGCCTGTCTAAGATTTAATAAGTAATGAAAGTGAAAAAAAGGGGGCTGTGGGTGGGGGGATTTTAGGCTTAGGGCCTGGAGTGAGAGTTTAGGTTTAGGGCCTGGGGGTAGGGGTGGGTAATGGAGTTAGGGTTAGGGTTTGAAGTGTATAGCAATGTTGCTACTTGGGCATATTCCAAGGCCTCCATGAATGGTTTCTTGACTTTGTTTAAATGAGCTAAAGTGCTCTTCAGCGTAGGTCGCTGACTGCATGCCCTCCGAAAGGCTTCAGCAAGCATCTACTTGCCTGAGTGTGGCTACTTGACAAATAGCAGAGATGGAGACTCTTGTTTTTGGGGATGCCAGGCCTTAATCCCAGGTCCTCATGCATGTAAAGCATGCACTCTACCCCTGTGTGACATAGCCAATTTCAACGCTTCACTGTTGGTAGTCTTCCACAGATAAAAGTCCTGCATGTATTTGAGGTTGATTCCATTTCGCATGCAGAAAACAATGCGTTTATTCCCACAGCAGAATGTGGGGGTATAGCTCAGTGGTAAGAGCATTTGACTGCAGATCAAGAGGTCCCAGGTTCAAATCCTGGTGCCCCCTTCAGCACCCGGCAATGTGTGAGGGATTGGTTCGAATCCCGCTTCTGACGTGCCCTTTGCCTCAAGGCAACACCCATGTGCTGAAAAAAGATAGCAATGATGCATCTTGGGCAAGTTCCAAGCTCTCCATGACCAAGAGGTTGAATGTGAATTTCAGCTGTCCTTGAAAGAGAGGCCTTGAGGAGCCCACGGCACTGGAAAAAATGCGGAAGTCCATCCGCTACTCAGATTTGCATGCTAAGCAAGAGCTTTACTATTTGAGCAAATTTCCCATGCTGGAAGCACTCACAGGAAGCCCGGCTAGCTTGGTTGTTAGAGCGTCGGACTTCTAAGCTGACGGCCCAGGGTCCAAGTCCCTGTTCAGGTGCTTTCCTTTGTCCCTCAAAACCTGAGTAAAGGCAAAAATCCCTCTGCATCTCCATCGTCAAAAAAAAAAACATGCAGCAACATGCCCCACACCAACAATTAGCATTGCTCCCTAGAGAGCGAGGTGCTTTTAAGACGAACTTTCAACGTAAGCATTAATGCTTGCAAACTACTAAGCTACATTTTGTCTACACCTTCAAAGTTCCCTTAGAACAATTATCTTTAGAGATAATTGGAGATGCCGGGGATTGAACCCGGGGCCTCATACATGCAAAGCATGCGCTCTTCCACTGAGCTACATCCCCTTCAGACAGTGCGCAGAAATTTCCCACATGGCTCATTGAGGATTCATGGCCTTTGATCATAGGTGTTATAACAGGGTGCGGCGCCTTACAAGTTAAGACGGGCAAAAGCAAACGTTTGTGCCCGAGGAGAGCACAAGGCGTCTTTTGCGCTCGTCTTTCTATGTAAATGTTGAACCTAAGAAACACGCACTCCACACGTCATCAGTGCTTCTGTG
>PYXC01002148.1:135000-165542 GCA_015244755.2 Tenualosa ilisha | reverse complement strand
AGAGGGAGGAAAGAGAGGTCCAGGGAAAATCAGTCCAGGTCATTCAAAATGCATGGGGTCTGTGTATGGAACTGCCTCTCTCTAGAAATCAAAACTGTCCACACCATCTCCATCTTTAAGGTCAGATTAAAAGCTGAACTATTTCCAGGTGCATTTGTTTTAAATGTTGTTCTTTGTCAACTGTTTCTACAATTATCACTAGATCTTTTTTTGCATTTGTTTTAACTGTACTTTTTTGTCAATTGTTACTGTACATGACCTGCTCTTCTTTGTGTTTGATATTTTTTATCATGTTAACCACATTGGGTTACTTTTTTGGGTATGAAATGGGCTATATAAATAAATAAAAGTTTGGGTCCAGATGCAGGTTACAGCCAGACTTAGACATTCGCTTCTGTATATCAGTGTTCATTCATCTGCCAATAAATCAGATTAACTTTTCTTTCAAGTTGCCTGTTTCACAGATACATTACAATACTTTCCAGACCCATTTTTAAAAGGTATTGGTGAGGTACTCTGTCTCCTTTGGCCTGGACAAGAGTTCCCTTGGTGACGAGACTCTTCTTGAGAGTCTTCACCCAGGCTTTGTTCTTCTCCACATCGTATCCACCAGCAGCCAAAGCCTTCTTTAGCGCAGCCAGAGAAACTCCTTTCTTCTCTTTAGACGCAGAAATGGCCTTAACGAGAAGTTCACAGATGCAAGGGCCAGTTTTCTTCAGCCTCGGTGCCTTCTCCTTCGAGGATTTAGCAGGCGCAGGCGAACTCTTACAAACAACAGTGCTGTGTTTAATATCTCCATACAACAAAACCAAGTTTGTTAGGTTGTTGAATTTAACCTTGCAATAGTATCAAGTTATGTTTACACATATATGCACAGTCCCCCATTGTTAAACTCAGACGTTAGATGTGCAAGCGTATTGATTTGACCCTGTCGTATATAACTTATTACGTAGGTCTAGGTCCTTGTGTTGATAACACTCAGGTTGTTGCTCCCCCCATTTCACCCCAGACATCACCTATGGCCATCCTTTTTTATACCCAGTAATCATATGCATGTGACAATAAAATGTCCTTTTATTGTTTATATTGTCCCTGTCAAAGGTCCCATGCTTCTATATCTGCATCTGGATTGCCTTAACATTCTAAAGCTTGTAATTAAAGTTCTAGAACTTTAATAGTTCTAGGGTTCCAAGTTGCCATGGTGCCATCAACACAACAATTTTTGTTCTTTTTGTGAACTCTCATGTCCACTGGGGGTAAGTGTTTGTCCTGAAGAATATTAGTATGTATGTGTATGTATGTATGTATAATTTACTGTACACTATGTGTATCAGTGTTTGGATACACATGAGGTAGTTTTAAGTCAACTAGTTCTGCTGTAGGTGAACAGCTAGTGGAAGGTTCATTGCTTTGTTATAAATTGTGGTCATGAGTACAATATTAATGCTGTAAATGGACATCTAGTATTGCCAAGGTGACACTAATTCATTCACTCAATCTGATTTTATGCCCAGTGTGACTGCAGTGCTGGTGCTACTTTGCTGACATCATTTGCCACTGTGATGTCATATAAGGCAATTTATGTTGTGTTATGTTAGAGTTTAGCTTGGAGTCATTTGACATGAAGACACCGAACATGTAACATGGAAGATGACTTTCTCTTCAGGTTTCATATAGCCTACATAGGCCTATAGGCTACTGCTGTGACAACACAAAGGTAATTTCAATTCAACATAGACTTCTGTATTTACTTCTGTGAAGACTATATATCAGATTCTTATAAGCCTATAAAATGAGGATGGATGGATGGATGGACAGATAGATAGATAGATAGATAGATAGATAGATAGATAGATAGATAGATAGATAGATAGATAGATAGATGACCATTTAACATTTATTTAGTGTTGAACCCACAGTTGAAACAAAACTGAATTATATTTTGGGTATGAAAGATGAATCAGCGTTGATATCTTTCTGTTGTTTCTCATTTTGCAATGTAACAACAGTATCTCAGTGTTGAATAATGGTTGGGTTGATTTTTAGTGATGATAGAATTTCATTGTCATTTAAGTTGAACTGACAATATTTCAACCATATTTCAATATGGTTCAAATTAAAATTCCGCCATAAGGCAGTTGATAGAGGCCACATAAAGCAAAAAAAATTGTTGAATATATATAGGCCTAACTGTAACCCAATGATTCTAATGCAATCAATTTGACTTTGTAAACATCATTAAACTAGCTATAAATAGCTATAAATGAGAGTAAAAATGTACAATCATAGTACATCATAGCAACACCCTTCATAGGACAGAATACTCATAATTCATTCAATCTAACATCCAGACTCCTTATGCCCAAAGTGAATTCCATGTCTGGTCAATTCCATGATTATGCCAATTTTAGAATATAATGCATTAAATTATTGTTATGTTATTGTTATTCTCTTCTTCTTATTATTATTATTATATAGCCTCAGTTAAAAGGTAATCAGCGGTGGTCCTAATATATAGGATTTACCCTGTAACATTACTGGCAAGAAAGGTAAATAGAAAATAATTTGTCAACAATAAGGCCACACCACAGAAATATAGGTTTGCAAATATTTATTGTGATCAGGTCACAAGTGCTGCAAGGTTATCTTCACAACCTTGAAGCTACAATTTTGCCTACACAAACCAGAGCCATGGCTCTGCTGCAAAAATGATATATCTGCATTATGACATCACAGCATGACTATGACATGCTATAAATATACAGATTGTCTATTGGACACTTCAGTTTTCAGGCTTTTTGAAAATAGTTTTAATACTGCCTAGCACAAACAATCTCAATACAGGATCAGGTAAGTGGATATGTCTCAGCATCTCAAATTATTATGTTTCACTTTTTCAGACTTGATCACTAATTTCAGAATGCAGAAAGTTAATCAATAATCCTCAATCTGCTGCTGTGTAACAACTGAAAGCACTGCGTTTTACAATGCCATTAAATGTGAATTCAATTAAGGGCCGGGATTATCCCGTTTAGAATTCTAGTTTTTCATCATGTGGAATAGACCATAATTGCCTCTCAATAAAGTAGGATAATGGTTTTTATAGTTGCACTATTGTCAGAAAATTGGATGATTATACGGTAATGATGTCATTGGTCTGATTCAAATTGAAATTATGTTCCAACTTCCAATTCTAATTCTGATTCTTCCAGATTATTGTGAGGTCCAGTAGGAGACTTGCTGCTCCATTAGTGTTTGTCTTTGAGTATTCAAAACAGTTGAAAAATTATTGTATGCATTCAACCCCATAGGGCATACTTGAAATCAGGCAAATTCTGATATTAAAACAATCATTCAATCATAGCAGTAACTAGTCAAATGCTATTGTATAGGCCCACAGTTCTGAAATGGGGGAGAGGTATAGAACCCTCAGAGTTCTTAGAACACAGTGACCCAATATTACTGAGGACCCAGACTTAACTTTGAGAGTGTGTGTGTGTGCGTGTGGTGTGTATGTGCATGTGTATGTTTGTGTGTGTGTCTTCAGCTAGGTCTACTCCAGCCATGGCCCTGTCGTCTATCTCGGGAGACTCCTCCCCGGAGCCTGGGGTGTCTGCGCGGGTGCCTGTGGAAAAAGACTACTGCATCTCTGGGCTTCTGCAGGACTTTTTGTTTCTCTCCAATTACCTGGCGGGACTCAGTGACCAGTACGTATCAACACTCTATCACACAGATACAGCCTATTGTTATTATTGTTATTGTTATTATTATTATCATGCTAAGTAGGCCTAGCCTAGAATTTTTTTTTTCTTTTTAACATGCATTTTTGCATTTTTTAAGAAACCCTGCTCAAAAAATGCATGTTAACTATAGAGGCACCTCTATTATTCTATGATTCCCTCCACATATGTGCAATGCTAACCATAATTTATTTATTTCCAACAGGGAATGGGCTAACTTCAATACCATCATGGTCAATCCTGTGAGTATCATCACTGCAGGGTCAGATAGTCCAACTGTACTGCTACATCTGATACTGGACTGTTGCCTATACAATTATGAGGTTATATAAAGTTTAGATGTGATGAATGGTGTGGGGTTGCCAACCGTTCTATAAAAATAGGGATTTGTTCTATACAAATAGGGATTTGTTCTATACTTGGAAGCTAAAAGACGTGTTCCGTACTGAACACATAGCTGGCAACCCTACAATGGTGACGGTGATGTAGCAGTTATGTAGCGGTGATGTAGCAGGTTATCAATAGACGCAGATACACTACCTTAAAGGAGAACTCTGGCACATTTAAACTTAGAGGTTTTTTGTTAGAGGGCAATTATGTACTTTCATTCAGTACAAACGTGACAATAAATGTTTTCAGTAATAACAAGCTAGCATGCTAGTAGCAGAAGCACCTACAAAACGACTACCAGGGCAGATGCTATACGTCAAAATAAAAGCCTAACCTGCTCTGATAGCTGTGTTTTGTAGTGCTAAGAATAATAACAGCCTAAACATAAAAAGTTAAGTTAACCGAACAAACTTTACTTTAGCCCATGCAGCCAGAGAAGTGTCCTGCTGTCTGATTATTAGCTAACTATAAAGCTAGCAATAGCCATGGTAATGTAGACAACATGACTGATGTCCGTTAAAATTAACATTTCCATGTCAAGTTCATTTGCAACAACATACATGTTTAACCAAAGTCCTTAGGAGCTAGTGAGCTAGCACATATTACTAGCGCATATTCCTACCGTAACCCAGTCAAAATTGGTTTGCCATGCTAATGTTAGCAAGCTAGCTAGCCCGGTTAAGTGATAAAATTAATTATTTATCCCGTGTCCAAAAATGTGAGTCATTGGTATCACACACAAGCAATGACAATAAAACAAAACACACAATTAGATTTATCTGCTTATCAAAAGAAAATGTTAATGTTATGACATCTGTGATGCCCCTATTTAGAAGACCTGAACTGTATCCTGTTGTATTACAACTGGTGAAGTCTAGAATGCTTCATCTTGTGTTCTAAAGTATTTTGATTAAGCTATATCAGGCTAGTTATCAGCATTAACAACTATAACATGTTAGCTGTATCAGCAACTACTGACACATTGGCCGTGTCTTAAATCTCAGACTATTATGGGTGCATCTATATGTAGCGCACAGTGTGCACTGCGCACTTACTGCCATAGTGTGCATTTTTGACGTTAAGTGTTGTCCCAAATGGAGCACTTAATTATAACACTTTGGCCATTATCAGTGCATCATCCGGGTACTTTCAGTGCATTGAGTTTCGACATGATTGTCAGTGTGAACGCACTATGCACTAAAACATAGTGTTTGAAGTGTGCAAGTAGGCGATTTGAGACACAGCCATTAGCTGAAGGCATTATCATGTCCACTTCCCAGTGCAGACAGCTGCAAATACGGCAGGGCAAAGTCCCAGCTGATTACAATGACACTTAAACTATAATCAAGGTCCATCGAAATGACTGTTCGCTAGGTTTCAAAGTGGCTAAAATCTTGATTGTTTTCACTCTCCATGAGACAGCTGCTGTTCAGTGGCAAAACATGTTATACTGCAACAGCTTTATGGGTCTTGGGTAATTTGCAACAGTCACCCGTGAAATGTGAAACAGATGTTTATTCTACCCATGTGACACAGGTGTTTGTTCTACTCATGTAAAACAGGTGACCAAGGTGGAGTTTTTCACCCTTCTGACTACCTTGGTGAAGCACGTAGACCTGACCTCAGTGCAGCTGCTCATCCCTGCTCTCCTCAAGATGATCAGGGAGCATAGTGAGCACTCATTTGTTCATCCAGCCACTTCTCAACCTCCACAAACAGAAGAGAAGGGTATCAAACTCTTCAACAACGGGACCCTCATTAAAATCATACCCAACAAGGGGAGCAGCAGGGCATCGACTGCCTCGATGTGCAGCGCTCCACCCAAAATACCCTCAACCACAAATGTTGAAGATGAGGAGGCTATTAAATTCTTTAATAATGGGGGACTGGTTAAAATCATCCCCAAGGGTGGAAGCAGCAGGGCATCGACTGCCTCAATGTCCAGCGCTCGCCCCAAAACACCCTCGACCACAAATGTTGAAGATGAGGAGGGGATTAAATTCTTTAATAATGGGGTCCTCGTTAAAATCATCCCAAGGGTGGAAGCAGCAGGGCATCAACTGCCTCGAGAAAGTTGACTGATTCACAAAAGGGGTAAGTTGTGCAGACAGGTCAAAATGATTAAATGAAAAATGAACTGCTGTACTCTTGACATCATGCATGATGAAATTACAATATTTTCAAGCTTTATAAGCTACAGAAAGATAATTTAAGTATTTATGTATATTTCAAGGTCACAGTCCCCTACACTTCATAGACTTGGCCTCACAGATGAAGACCTAAAATGCAGCGTTCAAAATGTGCTAAAGGAGATGCAAGTGATTGGCTCAATCAGTGACGGATTCACAGATCAGCTGATTGATGCCATTGTGAAAGAAATTGGCCTCACCCTAAAGGCAGGTCTGGCTGAGGTGAGGGCAGCCATCACAACATCCCAGAAAAACACAACTGCTCTCCAGAAGAAGGCTTGCACTGAACAATTGGTCCAAAACATCTCTTTCAAGCTCAGTGACTTCCTCGGCGCACAAGACCAGGTCAACGCAGAAGTGAGCCAAATTGATTTGACGTCAGCCTCAGCTGTTGGGAGGGCGATGGTCACAGTAGTCCAGTCTATGGAACACCGTCTAAATGATCGGGAGTACAACAGCCCGGTTAAACATGTCTAGCAGGCATGCGGAGGGCTGTAAAAGCTCTAACATGCCAGTATGCAAGCGGAACTGTTCCCTCTCAGCAAGAACATACAGAGAGTGACGGCAATAACAAAGGCATGCGCTGTGACAGTCAAGTGTCTGGGCTGAGCATGAAAACTGTTTCCAGTGAGGCATTTCGTACCAAGGCCCAGAAAGCAGTTAGGGATGTGCTCACTGGGAAGTTCAACGAACGTCACTCTGCTCTGGAGACGCCTTCCAGCGACTCCATTGAAGCTGAGAGTGACTTGTTCTCTCTGTGTCCTCAGCCTGTCGAGGAAGCTGCCACTGTCCTCATTGAGATGTTCTTGAAGGAGATGAAGAAGGTAGTTCAGTCTGCTGACAGTACAGATGAGCCACATCTCCTTGTGAGGGCAAATCAGTCATCCAGGCTCAACACAGAGTCTCTTCACGTGTCTCTGGCCTTAACAATACAAAGGCACAGAGAGCGGCGAAGAAGATTTACAAAAAATCAGAAGTACACTGAGGGAATTTTTTAGACACCTGTCTCTTCAGGAAAGTGTCAGGAGTGACAAGTGCTTCCTGTAGCCAGACCAGTAATACCAGTCCCCCATAAAGAGCAAGACCCCCATAAAGTGCAGAGTGTCAGCGAATGCCCCTTGACCTCACAGCAGCTGGACACCTGCACCAAACAGGTTCTAAAGGTAGTCCTGGACTCCTACTTCTCTGGGTGGGAGCAAAAGGAACAACTGACAGCAGGTAACAGCTGCTTTTTCAACAGTGTAACTGCCCAGTTGACAGAAATGGCTGGCTCCGCTTCTGTACCTGGTATTGAGGACAGTTATCTATCCTTGAGTAAAGACACTGGAAGGCTCAGAAAGTCTTGCCTAAATAGACTCTCCAGTGTTCAGTTCCAGATTAATGCCTGTGATGCAGTTACTGATGTTCTCATCGCATCTGTGCACAGCTACACCTCCTTGAGATGTGCGCGCCAGAGAATGTTGATGAGTGCAGAGAACCATGGGAAAGTGTTGCTGTCAAGACATGGATGCTCTGGTGACAGAAATCGTTGATCAGTTTGTCAGTGATGTACAGGACTGCACCAGAGAGCACCTTCCAGCTCCACGTTCTGCCCACTCATCCAAACTGAATATGGCAGCTTCAACAACCAAACTTGGCATATCAGATAAGAAATCCATTGACACAGCATCAAACATGTACCAAAATCTGCTGAGCAAAATTGGCACATTTTTCGCTCAGTGTTCTAATTGGTGTGACGCCCCAAGGAAAGCATCTGATGGCAAGCATATGACAGGCACTGCAAGTGTAGAGGCTCTCGATGAAACACAGATCACCGATGAGGCTCTGCTTGCTGACCAGAAAGATGTAGGGGACCTTGACAGCTGCATCAGAGAGGTCATGTCCACACTTCTCATGGTGCTAGAAGAAGGAAACACAAAGGAGGAGGCCATCATTTCAATAAAAGGGTCTCCTCCTTTTTCAGTGACAGAAATGGACATGGCAATGGACTCTGTCAGTCTAAACATGGCTGATGAAAAAGATTTTGACTCATGTGTTCCGAAAGACTTCAGTGACTCTATGGCGTCACTAACACAACTAATTGAGGAGGTTTTTGGAGCAGAGGGGAATCCATCAAATGCTGTTCAGTCAGAAAGTGAGTTATTACTTCAGTCAATCACGGATGACTTGTCAACACCCTTTAACTCCCCAGCAACAGCAAAGATGGTCGCTCGGGAGGTGGTTGAAGCCATTGTTGATAGAGTATGGAGCATTTTAAGATCATCGCCATCCTCTAACGCAGTGGACTCCACCTGCCCTGAGATGCCAGAAGGCTGTGAGAAGACTTTACCCAGGCAAGCAAATGACCAAATGGGGAGTCATCTTTATAATAATATCTGGACCCACCACTTCCAGGATGTTCAGGTCCTTACGACAAAAGAGTTAAAAATGTATTCTTAAAGGACCAGGCACTTTCAATGCTTGTAGTAAAACCTCAGGGGGGCCTTATGTGTGTGCCAAGAAAGCCATTAGCAAAGCTCTAATTGACATCCAAAGGACCCTTGTCAAGTCAGAGTATGATCAGAATCTGGATGACCTGCAGATTATTCATGACGTCATAAACTCCATGTTGGCCAACATTGGAGACGAGACAATGGTAGAATCTACAGAGGGCACCACTGAGAAACGTACCAGTGGTCACATGACAATGGCCAAGTTTGCTGCATCACCCGGCAAGCAGTTGGTAGTGTTGTCCAAATGGTGACTAGCAGGATCGCCTCAGAGGATGGTGGGTGCTCTTTGCCTGCTATGGAGGAAGGAGGTCTCTGCACAGTTGCCAAAAAGCTCACAAGGTCTCTGTCCCAGGTCACAGTGAGGTCCTCCACCCAAGACCTCATTGATCAAAATCTCTGGGGTCTTCATGAATGGCAACAAACTAGCCACAGCTCGCAGGTCTGTTTCAGACAGTGTTCTCTTGGAGCTGGGGCGTGGCAGTGCATCAAAAAGGCATATGATGCTCTCTAAGCTAGTGAAGCTCTATGCTGAAGAGGCAGTGAAGCACTACCTGCTCCCTCATTTTAATCTGCCTCCCACTCTGGGGTTTTTTAATCAAGGCGGCTCATCACAGCCAGTTTCATCACCAGTGAGCTCTCCCAGCTCCTCATCCAGACCAGCACTGGCAAGACCAGCTGAGCCAACCGGCCTGAGGTCCCCACCAAAAATACTCAGCGACATTTTGAGCCTTGTCATCAAAACCATGGTTAGTGATGTCATGAACAGCCTTCCGCTGGCTCTGGAGTCTGGGAACAACAATGTGGAAGACCAGGTGGACAGTCGGTCACTCAAACCCTCTATTGAGGACCTACTGAGCACCCAGACCTCAGGAGCCTCTTCACAGGAACCGGGCTTCCACAGCGACTGGCCTAAAGACGCCATTCCTTTTTCCTTTCCGGCGATCTTGCCAGTGGACGCTAACAACTACGCCGGTTTGGTCACTCTGCTGGTTGTTCGGTTGCTGACTCAGATCGACAGTAAGGGCCTGCAGTCTGATGACATCCTTGAGAAATCCTGCCAACTGGTTGAGAAGGTCCTGTGCATCTTTGAGGTCATGTCTGGGTGTTCAAGAAATGACCCGTTTCCGCTCAGCGCCAGAATCCACAGGGCCTACCGAACTGTCTACTGCAACCTCCTGGAGAAGTTTGGCAGCAAAGAGAGCCTCCAGAGGGCGATGGACTCAGAGGATCCTTCCTTTGAGGAGACTCTGGTGTCCTCGCTCACCAAAGAGCTCCTGAAGATGAGCAAGGAGGCTGGAAATGCCAAACCCACTTCCTCAAACGAGGAAGCAAAGGAGGCTAAGACAGATTCCTGTGAATTTGGAAAGATGAAAAGGAACAAGAAAGGAATTCTGCGATTCCTACCAAAGATTCCAAAATTCAAGATCTTCCAGAAGGTAGGCTTAAATATTTTGCTTTATTACAACATTGTCACTGATCATTTTTATTTATATCCAAACTGAACTCAGAGATATTGATAATACCTGCTTTTCATTCAGAAATCCAAATTAGTCAGCATTGAAGACCAACTGGCCTCTGAAAAGCACTACACTGGTAAGTTCAACAATGAGCTACTGAAATTATGTAGATGAGTGAGCAGAAAACAATTCAATAACCTATACTAGTCCATTGCAAGTAATGTTTAAAATATCAAGTTATACCAAGAACTGTAATTTTTTTTCCTATGTTCAGGATGAGATAGCAAGTCCACATTTTCCATCCTTTTGGGGACATTGTGTTGATTATGGCCTTGTTTTGTGGACATGGTCTGATAAATGTCATGGGGGCATTTTCCGCTTTAGGAAAACCAGAAACAGAAACCTCATCTCTCATCTCCTCTCCTTGTTCCCCTCTTCAGTGTGCCCTACAAGCGCTGTTCCACCTGGAGAGAGTCCTACCACCTCAGAGCAGAAGTCAGGAGGTCGCCATGCCAACAGAGGCTCCTCTCTCTTCAGAAAGCTGTCTGCAATGATGAGGAGGAAGTCCAGGGTCACCCCTGAATAACCTAAGGACCTCTTCAAATTCAACAAGTCACAGAATTATTTCTTTTTATTTCCATATTTTTATCAAATTGACCACTGAAAGTGCAGTATTGATGTTATTGCTATTTAATCTCCTTAACCTCATCAAATGTCCAATAAAAATCAACTGATCGTTACTGACATCGTCATGTAATTTTTGTCTGTTCATTTTTCCTCCCGGTTTGATGACCATTATAGCCTACTGTTACATTTATGTGCATCTCTCTCTTTTTCACACACACACACACACGCATGTCGGTCTGTCAGGAGGCCTGTGTCCTCTCGCGAATATGTGTTCTGTTTTGCCAGTGCTACAGTGAGGTTTATCTGAAATGGTAACATTTAACCAATCTAACTCCAATTCCATCAACAGTTAACTAAAATTACTAATACAGCTCAAGAATTCTTCTCTGTTTTGTTTGACAATGACTAGTTCAGTGATGGGAAATGGGCTACGGTGACCAGACATCCCCAATTTCCGGGGACAGTTCGCATTCTATCTTAAGACGCATTCTATTCCAAAAATGACTTCTGCTGTGACAAGTCACTGTCAGTTCTGAATCAGAGCACTGTGTCAGGAGGAGCAACGCAACAGACTTTTCAAAAACAAGCCCGCAAGATTATAGTGGAGCTGAAAAAAGAATGTAGACTGACAGCGCAACAAAACAAGAGAGAAATAGCTTAGTTGTAGGCCAACAAAGTAGCCTAAACTATAAAGATGACATGTCACAAATTATCTAGCCTGGTAATAAAACCAGACTCTCGTTCTACACTTTCATTTTGTACAGAGAGTCTGGACATTCGGTAGTGAGTTTCGATTGCTTGCTTGAGGTGTTTAAGTTTAAAAAGATTGGATCAGCCCCTGACTGATAGCTTGCCTTGACTGATAGCATTCCTGGTCTGCATTCACAACGCCTCCCTCTGTTAGCTGATTGGACAGGTTAAAATGCCACCTGAGACAACAAGCTCAATGGGATCAAATCCAGACTAGGACTGTAGTGAGGTGATGATCAAGTGGAAGTGCTAGGAAGGCATGGCCAGGCTAAAAATTGTCCCGTCTCAAGAAACAAAACAATGTTTTTTTTTCCCCTTCATCCAGCATCACGGTATATCCGCTGGACGTTTCTTAACTGAGCTCTCCATTCCTTTAGGTCTACTTGTGTTTTTATGACACACACACATAGACCAAATTAAGGAATTTATCTAATTCATTTGCATCTTTCACCGCAGCCGATAACCATTCATCTGCAGCCTACACCTTTTTTCCCTGTGGAGATAGTTTGGAATTTAATTTGCTGATATAGCCTAGATTATTCATTTAATTGGCTCCTGTTCTGATGGAGCATTAAGTGGCACAAGACCAGTTTGCTTGTTTTGAAGTTTTTTGCTCTCTAACAAGTGTCATTAGTGACTGTTGCGGTCGCAATTCAAATTGAATTTCACATGAGGCTAAGCCTCAAACCAACCAAGGTTTTGTTTTTTGTTAAGATAAAATTTCTTTTAAAATTAAAATTTGGCCACATCACAATGTATTGGTAATTTGGTTGTATTTGGGATAGTTTGGCCACATGGTACATCACAATGTATTGGTAATTTGGTTGTATTTGGGATAGTTTGGCCACATGGTACATCACAATGTATTGGTAATTTGGTTGTATTTGGGATAGTTTGAATTTATTGGTGATAGGTTCCACGTCTGTATCTGAAATTTAACTTTATGCTCTTTATGCTTTGTCCACTCATCTGTCTCTCCCACTCTCCCTCTCTCTCTCCTCTGTTGATAGTCCTGTATGTTCTATCCTTCCTCGCCCCTCCTTCCCTCTTCTACTTTGTATCCTCCTCTTTCTCATCCCTTCATCATCTCCTTTGTCCACTCCTCTTTCCCTCCCCTTTCCTCTTTTTCTTCTCTCTCTCTCTCCCACTCTCTTTCTTCTCCTTTCTCTCCCTCTGCTGCCAGTTCTTCCTGCCCTCTTTCTGCCCCTCCTCTGTCCTCTTCTCTTTCTCCATGTCCATTCTAAGTCTTTCTGTGTGTGTATATGTGTGTCTCTTCTCCCCCTTGGCACAACACTCCTAAGTGCTCCACCTCTAGAATAGACAGCAGACACTCATAAGACATGTCAACTCCCCACGTTATCAGTAGGCATTTTACACCATATATTGCTTTCATGTTTTTAACAGCGTCTCGATACATATTAACATTTATGATTAACAAATATGGTATTCAACAGAACATGAGAAATGTAATAGTTCAGTTAATCCGTGGCTACCTGGCACTATAAACCCCCACATGCTACTCCTTCAGTGTCGTGATGAATCACAGCAGCCTCGGCACAACACAGCCTTGCTTGAAACTAGAACCGCAAGTAATGCGCTGCCGGTGGTTGCAAACTGTTTCAAAGCTGCTCCTCACAGTAACTAGAGCACTACGGCCGGATTACAGCTAGGAAGATAAGAGAATAATTCAATGACACTCGCACATAGGTGTTTTTACTCTCGCTCTTTCTCATAAGCAATCATAAGCAGCAGGTAGCCAAATGCTTACCGTCACAGCTAGTTGGTCTCAGTCAAGCTTCTAACTGCTGCGCCGCAGGCCGAGGCTTCACTCCAGTGTGTATGACTAATCTGGCTTTACGCTCAAAAGAATTTGAACTGTTCCCCTGCCCCTTTATCCCCTTCCTTGTTTCCCCCATGACTTCCCCTTCTAGATGAGGGAACGAAGTTGATCTACAACCAAAAATGCTCCCTCCATAGGGCGGCAGTGCATGAAGGCTCACCATTATAACAAGTCCCCCTCTACGGGGAAAGCGAAGTGGGAATGGTAGAATACTACACCTGGTCACATTAATTTGCCAACCAGCAGAAGCCTTGCAACAGCCCTGGCGACATGGCGTTGAAATCCAAAGTTAAAGAACTACTGGCAGACCATTATGGTGGGACCATAATGTTAGATGGCTGGACAGATGCTCACCATCGATACCTATATGCTGGTGTGAGACTTTGCATTTCCCAGCATACAGTGCATACAGTTTGTTGTCCATCCCAGCATTCATAGCCAGAACTGCCAGAATTTATAAACCAAGTTACATTTTGTTATGTAGTGGTAATCTGTATAACCCTGTGCCAAAATCCTGCATGTGAATTAATCTAGAGTTTAGAATGTATTGGCAATTCAAACTTGGAAGCACCCCAGTCCCCATTTTTGAGAAGTGTGGCAATATTGATGCCTCCGACTCCTGCCTCTTAGTCGTGGGATATGTCAAGAGCATAGTGTAGGAAGTTGGTTGTACATCTTTGCCATTAAAATCAATTTCGGTTGTCTACGAACTGCTGTAATGATTAATGTCCGGCCGATTCAGACCTACCATTTTTTTCTTCCGGGTTTCAAATATTAGATTAGATCAGATTAGATTCAACTTTATTGTCATTACACATGTATAAATACAGGTAACGAAATGCAGTATACAGGTAACGAAATGCAGTTATATCTGAAATTATGAATACGCAAATATAGCCCCGCCAATGTCGCCACCCACCGTTGCCTAGATAGGTTCCTGCCCTAATCAATCAAAGCTTGAACACGACTTCTTAGACACTATGGCATATTTCAACCTTCGTCAGATGAGCCACAAACGAGATGGCTACACAAGTGGAGAGTGTAAACTTTGTTCTCGGTTGGTTTACCTTACCTCCACTTGCGCCAAGTGAGAGGCATTTTGAACACGGTATTCTCACCAGGGAAGCGGAGGACTCCACTCCACGCACTAACACTATGCAAAATGTTGTGTTGGTTTACGCACCGCGGGACGTCCTCAGGGGAGCAGAACATTTATTTGGAGGAAGATAGTCAACTAAAGATAACTGATAACGTAACTTTTACAGTTCCTGACAATTATTTTCAGCAGTAGCTTAGGAGATCAGGGCACAGACTGCATGAAATGACACCTAAAGGCAGCCTCCAAAATGCACAAAATATTTTCTAGTATGCACAAAATACATATGTTTCAATCATAACCCATTAGCTTTACGTTCAGTTTATTGTGTAGCTGCAGATTTGCACACACAATATAAAAATATATAGGTTGATAATGAATGATGTCAATGTAAATACACAGAGTCACATTAGGTCAAGAGATAATTTTATTATAAATAGCTAAAATACACATATTCTGGGCAGCAACAACAAAAAATACCTACTGAAAACAAATGAATACAAAAAACTGAACTGTACTACTAGGGTAGGTAGGGAAAAAGGTAGTTGAAAACAGAATGTGAAGAGTAGAACTACCAGGGTGTCCTTCATGCAAATCTCATACTGCTTTTACTGGTTGATGCTCAACCTTTCGAAGAGATCTATTATGGGCTTGCTGTGTAATATAAAACCAAATATAGGCATACATGTGAAGAGCCTGTAGCCTTTAGCTGGCTAAAGTGGATCTGGACAGTGTGTCGAATTGGTATGTGCCGTCAGAATCAGTATAAACCAAGGGCACTTCCAAGTGTTTTTTTTTGCAGGAGGACGCTTGTCTCTCAAAGGGTTAGAAGATGATCTTGCCAAGTTGATATTCATGTTGCAAAGACATGAGTAGATGGTTTTATGTGAATACCTGGGAGAATAAAAACTGTGTCATTCCCTATATCTAACATAATAAAGTCAGTTTGGTAAGTGGAGGGTGGTGACTAAATGACTTTATCTTTTCCACAAATTTCACAAATTGCATCGCATCATTTGGTCAGAAAATGTAACATGATTTTCGTCATGAGAAGTCACTAGTAGCCTACAATCAAATACAGTGTACTGAAGCTAATACCACAAAGGAAATAACTACCCTCCACATTTTTGGCAACATTTTTGTTGTTTTCAAAAAAGCAAACCATTCATATGCAGTAAAAGGCAAATTGGCTGTAATACCTTCTGAACATCCTGCCAGAGTTGTGCAGATCTGATTGACACCTTGAATTGAGTTTATTCCTGCCAACCACTAATTAATCCAAAAGGTGCAATTACTTTTGCTCACAGCCTTTTGGACATTTAATGAATGTTTTCAACAAAGGCATGAGATATAATAATTTCTTTGGCGCTGTTAGCTTCAGCACATTTGACAATATGTGACTTACTTAAAAATCAGATCACATTCTATGACCAAACAATACAGAAAACAAGGTACCTCAAAGGCGTTCACAAACCTTTACACAACACTGTGGTCTACATCAGGAACTAAACTTAGCAGGTCAAGTGCACACTGCTAGATGAAAAGGTAAAGTATGTTTTATAATCAATCAGATCAATGATCTATGATCATAGCAGCTGTTCAGGAATAAATTGTTTTTTGCAATGGATATTTAGATCTTAGACATACATGTCTGAGAAAAAAACACAGTGGGTACCATGTCATTGCTTCATTTACATAGCCAGGTTTTACATTTACATTTATGCATTTAGCAGACACTTTTATCCAAAGCGACTTACAAAAGAGGATAACATTCAAGCTACAACACAATGAAACGAACTAACAAAGAGTGCATATTGCTAACAAAAAATGCTGTATTTTAAATTGAAAGTGCAATAGTGTAATAAAAGTGCAGTATAAAACAGAGATTAAGAATGAGGTTAAGTGCATTCCTGGTATTCAGAATTTAAGCCAGGACATATTCTTGGAAGAGCTGGGTCTTCAAGAGTTTCTTGAAGGTGGAGAGGCTATCTGTTGATCTGGTAGCACTTGGAAGGTCATTCCACCAGCATGGAACAACACATGAGAAGAGTCTGGATTGACCTGCACAAGGTGTTGGCCGTGCTAGATAACGTTCCTTGGAGGAGCGAAGTGGTCGGTGGGTGACATAAGGCTTTAAGAGAGTATTCAGGTAGATAGGAGCAGAACCATCCATTACCCTGTAAGCCACCATTAGTGCCTTGAATTTAATGCGAGTGGCTGAGGGTAGCCAGTGGAGTTCAATGAACAGAGGTTTGACATGTGCCCTTTTTGGCTTTTAAAATCCAGACGTGCAGCTGCATTCTGGATCATCTTCAAAGGCAGTTTAGGCCCTACTAGTAAAACCCTCTGCAATGTGCATCCCGCAGTCTTGTTCTATCCAGGGCTGTTGATGATGGAATCCATATCGGGGGTGCCCGCACTCGGCTAGCGAATTACTTTTGAAATTAAATTATCTACCAGTAGCTTACCTATATGCATTTTGGTAATATGCTGAGGGAATCAAAATTGAGCTCCTACATCAAAACACAGAACAACTGTCTTTGAGCTAATGAGAGCATCAAAATAGCTATTCCTCACTACACACTAACATTACTCTCCACCGGATGTCACCTTCTTTTTCAGTCTGTGGGCATCACCACTTCTCACTTTGGCATGCAAATGACCCACTTATTATTCCCCCGGCATGCAAGAACAATCTAGATACATTGCAATTGTAAGCACAGAGATTGGTTAAAAACCAATTTGCACCATTGTGACGCACTTATGTGCCGAATTTTTCCAAGGGCAGGATTGGTAAAAATACGCTCTCAAATCAAAAATACTCTGCCATGCATTAACTGCTGCTCTTGATATGGGTTTTACAACACATAAGACATTTTGGAAACATGTTAAGAATGCAAGTTTTCTGTAGTGTTTGGTCATAGAATGTGATCTGATTTTCACATTATTTCTGCATTATTTTCTGCATTACTTGGTCATAGAATGTGATCTGATTTTCAAGTAAGTCACATACTGTCTAATGTGCTGAAGTTAACAGCGCCAAAGAAATGATTATATCTCATGCCTTTGTTGAAAACATCCATGCATGAAATGTCCAAAAGACTGCATGCAAAAGTTAGTGAAGCTTTTGGATTAGTCAGTGGTAGGCAGGAATAAACTCAAGTCATAACTGTCAATCAGATCTGCACAATCCTGGCAGGAGATATTTCAGCCAATTCTTCTTTCACTGCATATGAATGGTTTGCCTTTTTGGATGTTTTATGGATGTTTTCCACAAAAATGTTGCAAAAAATGTGAAAGGATTTCTTTTGAGGTATTAGCTCCAGTTCACTGTGTTTGACTGTAGGCTACCAGTGACTTCTCATGAGGAAAACCACATAACATTACATTTTATGACCAAATAATGTGTGATGCAGCTTGTGAAATTTTTGTTTTTTTGTGTGTGTGTTTTGTGTTTGCCATTTAGTCACCACCCTCCACTTACCAAACTGACTTTATTATGTTACATATAGAAATATATAGAATGACCCAGTTTTTATTCTTCCATGTATTCAGATGAAACCATCTACTCATGTCTTTGGATGCAACATGAATATCAACTTGGCATGATCATCTTCTAACTCTTTGAGAGACATGCCCCGCCCCCCCCCCCCCAAAAAAAAGACGCTTGGAAGTGCCCTTGGTTTATACAGATTGTGACGACACATACTAGTTTGACACAACACTGTCGAGATCCACTTTATCTGAATCAATCATTAGCTTTGCCAACTTGTACAAGTCTACCTACAGGCTTTTCACATGTATGCCCATATTTTGTTTTATATTACACAGCAAGCCCATAATAGGTCTCATTGAAAGGTTGAGCATCAACCAGTAAAAGCAGTATATATGAGATCTGCATGAAGAACACTTGGTAGTTCTACTTCAAACACCTTTTTTCCCTACCCACCCTAGTGGTACAGTTCAGTTTGCTTGTATTTATTCATTCATTTTCAGTAGGGATTTTTTGTTGTTGCTGCCCTGAATATGTGTATTTTAGCTATTTATACTAAAGTTATCTCTTGACCTAACTTGACTCTGTGTATTTACATTGACATCTTTCATTATCAACCTATATATTTCTATATTGTGTGTGCAAATATTCAGCTACACAATAAACTGAACATGAAGCTAATTGAGTGAATATTTTACATTACACACTGAAGCAATCCCCATAGTAAACTCAAGAGGGGGCTGTGGAAAAAATTAAACACCTTGCCTAAAATGTAAATGTGGAAAGTAATGAAAAAATAAATTAAATTAGCAAACATAAAAGTTATAGCAGTACTGAGCTATATGATTTGGCTACATCAGATCAACAATATTTTGTAGCACTGGCCTACTGAACCTGGCCTGCTGATAGGGATATACTGCACAATATTCTTTTCAAGGTAAAACCAAAGTAAATTATTTTCAAAGAACTGCATTCTTCAGACTGCAAACATTTGCGTACATAACAAGAATTTGTAATTAACCTCCCTTTCTCTCAGGCTTCTTCTATCGACTACTGCTAGCTCCTGAAACTTGGCATCGTTTGGCCTTCACCAGGCTTCAAATCCTGTGTAGCAACACATTTCACGATGTCATTCAAGTGCGCGTTTGATAATCTTGACCTGTGTTTTGTTGAGGTTCATCACAGAGAACGCCTGTTCACAAAGATGGGTAGTTCCAAACAAGGACAAAATCTTTGCAGCCAAATGTGTTAATCTGGGGTTACCTGGCAACAGATATTGGTAAAACGTGCCTAAATCCACCGACGCAAATTTCTGCTTCAAATCAGAATCACATTGCCAGTCAATTATCTCAAGTTGGATGTCTGCGGGCATATCGGGTGCATTGACTGTAAATGGCGAGCAAAAAAAGGCAATATCCTTCTCAAGTTCCATGAAGACCTGAAATCTGTGCTCGAACTCCTGCAGCAACTCTGTCATTTTATCTTTGTATTTATCCAAATCAGCATTGGGCTGGCTTGCGCGCATAGCTGCGAGAAGTGGGAAATGCGCGGTGTCACCATTCGAGAGCTGCGTCTCCCACAGTGCCAGTTTCAACTTGAAGGCGCTTCTCTTTTCTTAACTGCCCCTGCAAATGGTGAAACCATATGGTGAGTCTCATAGTGGCACCGAATGTTATATTCTTTGAGCACTGCAACCTGTTGATTACATACCAAGCACAGTGCTTTTGCATTCACCTCTGTGAATAAATAATACTCTGTCCACTTTTCCTGGAAAGCTCGGCACTCTACGTCAACCTTTCTTCTTTTTGACAACATTTTGGTAATTGAGATGTCACTCCTGATCATTTTGATAGCAACTTAACAGCGGGGAATCAAACTGCATCTTGCCCAGACCTGGCACGCGCTTTCAAAGATATGCTGTTTATTTCTTGATCGCTTGCCATGCCAGTCTTGGTTTTCCTTTGCTGCCCCTAGTGGCGGAAATGCGCATTTAAGTTATTTCTTTAAAAAAACATAACTCGCCACAGAAATGGGCTAGAAATGTGCTTTTTTGACATCCTTATAATTTTTCTCTTCACGACTGGGCCGGATTAAACTATCTGGCGGGCGTGGTATGGCCCGCGGGCCGTATGTTTCACACCCCTGCTCTAGAGTGTAGAGAGTGAAACTGAATTTAAGGGGGCTGTTGCACATACATATTGATTCCTGTTTTCTCAATTACAATTTTCGCGCCTGCTCAAAACATTTATTCTGCGCGCAATATTGTTCTACAGATCGCTCATAGAAGAGGCACAAATAACTCTATAGTAACTCGGAAGAAAAATAATGGTAGGTCTGATTCGGCCGCTGGAGGAAGACTTTGACCCGTTGGTCACACGGGCGACAAAAATACAGATGCGTGGCGACGAGCTACCGCTCATTTTTAATGACGCCACGCGTCTGTATTTTTGTGCTCCGACACAGTGGGAGGGACTGTTGAGTGAAATCGAAAGTGGATTGAGTCCTACACAATTAGGATGCCTTTCATTGCCGTCTGCCCTAATGTAATGTAAAGTAAGTAAAATTAATGCGCTGCATGGTCTATGTTACTGTTGCCATTCACTAAGTATTTTCTGGGAATGGCATGTTAGATTAACCTGTTGCTTAACAAGACCTAAGAATTTCTCTTGTTGTATGACCTTGACAGCGGTTAAATCGCCTACCGTTAGGCCTACCGAATTAACCGCTAGTCTATTCGTAGCCTATATGCTTATTCAAACCTAGCCTGTTTCATAACATAAATAAGGACCAAGCCTATTAGCCCTACCTTGTTTAGTAAAGCTGACAACCGTTCTGTACAGATTTGTTCCGTATTTGAATGAAAAAAGACGGGAAACAAAAGTTTACGCATATATAGTCAGCCGCTGAACAGTGAAATGGACGCTTACTCTTATTTTTCCATTATGCATATGGAAAACAGTTTAATCCGTTTTGTTAATGAACTGTAAGCGATGTAAACATAACCATATGGCGTGTGATTATAGCTTGTAAAGTGTTTCCATTACATTACATTACATTTAGGCATTTAGCAGACGCTTTTATCCAAAGCGACTTACAAAAGAGGATAACATTCAAGCTACAACGCAATGAAAGAACTAACAAAGAGTGCATATTGCTAACATAGAATCTGCACTATTTTAATTTGAAAGCGCAATAGTGTAATACAGTGCAGAGAAATTAAATTATTAAGTGCATTCTCAAAATTTACGCCAGGAGATATTCTTGGAAGAGCTGGGTCTTCACGAGTTTCTTGAAGGTGGAGAGGGTATGAGTTGATCTGGTAGCACTTGGGAGGTTTCCCTCAGACACTTTAGGAGTGACTAGTAAAAAAAAACGGAAAGCCTTGGTCAGGAGTCTCCAAGTGAGAGTATGTCAGCAAGAAAGCGACACGCGATGAGCGAGTAGCGATATATGTGAACGGCCCTTAAGGTAAGGCTAGTTCGTCCACCATAGTGAAAGAAGCCGTCCATTGCAGTTAGGGATGTAGGACGAAGTCTGGCGAATTTTCTGATTGGTTGACAACTGTGGCACAAATGAACGCACAGGTGAAGTTGAGCGAGAACGAGAGATCTCTGGAGCGAGCGGAAGAGCAGTTTATGTGAGTGCGTGGAGTGAAAAAAAATGAAAGGGGGTTGGTGTTGCACATACATATTGATTCGTGTTTGCTCATCTATAAGTGTTTTGAGCTTGAGTGTAATTTTTCCTCTTGTGTGCTTGCTCAAAACAGTTTTTTCCTGTGGTCAATATTGTTCTACAGATCGTTCATTAAAGAGGCACAAATAACTCCATAGTAACTTAGAAGAAAAAAAATGGTAGGTCTGATTCGGCCGCTGGAGGAAGACTTTGACCCATTGGTCTCACGGGCTACAAATATACAGATGCTTGGCGACGAGCTACCGCTCATTTTTAATGACGCCACGCGTCTGTATTTTTGTGCTCCGACACAGTGGGAGGGACTGTTGAGTGAAATCGAAAGTGGAATGAGTCCTACACAATTAGGATGCCTTTCATCGCCGTCTGTCCTAATGTAAAGTAAGTAAAATGAATGCACTCCACTGTCTATGTTACTGTTGCCATTCACTAAACATTTTCAGAGATTGGCATGTTAGATTAACCTGTTGCTTAACTAGACCTAAGAATTTCTCTTGTTGTATGACCTTGACAGCGGTTAAATCGCCTACCGTTAGGCCTACCGAATTAACCGCTGGTCTATTCGTAGCCTATATCCTTATTCAAACCTAGCCTGTTTCATAACATAGAGCCTATTAGCCCTGCCTTGTTTAGTAGGGCTGACAACCGTTCTGTACAGATTTGTTCCGTATTTGGAATGAAAAAAGGGAGGAAACAAAAGTTTCCGCATATCGAGCCAGCCGCTGAACAGTGACATGGAGGTATACTCTTATTATTTTTGATTATGCATATGAAAAACAGTTTAATCCGTTTTGTTAATGAACTGTAAGCGATGTAAACATAACCATATTGTGTGTGATTATAGCTTGTAAAGTGTTTCCCTCAGACACTTTAGGAGTGACTAGTAAACAAACGGAAAGCCTTGGTCACGAGTCTCCAAGAGAGTGTATGTCAGCAAGAAAGCGACACGCGATGAGCGAGTAGCAATATATATGTGAACGGCCCTTAGGTAAGGCTAGTTCGTCCACCATAGTGAAACAGTGAAACATAGTGACCACAGTGCTGTGGTCAATATTGTTCTACAGATCGCTCATAAAAGAGGCACAAATAACTATAGTATCTCGGAAAAAAAATGGTAGGTCTGATTCGGCCGCTGCAGGAAGACGGGCGACAAAAACACAGATGCGTGGGACGAGCATCATGCATATGAAAAACAGTTTAATCCGTTTTGTTTCTGTTTTATTTACCAAAATACAGTTATTGTAAATATAAGTATTCTCTCTCTCTCTCTCTCTCTCTCTCTCTCTCTCTCTCTCTCTCAACCTCAACATTGTCAGGGAGCCAAAATAAAAATTCAGGAGGAATCACACACAGCATAATAAGGGCAAATTTAGTCAGGTGGGTCACTCCAGTGCCTCCCACTCGATCCCTTCAGAGTTGGCTGATTCCCAAATATTATATTCCCACACATCCCAAAGGAAGGTGTGCAAATATTATACCTCAACATCTCAACTATTTCTATGAAAATGATTCCTTAGAATGCACCCACCCCCTCTTCCAAAAAGTGCTTGTGAGCATTTTTAGCAACTTCAAACTATAATATCACCAAAACTAATTGAGATTTAAGCATATGCCTTTGTATGGAAACAGTCCAGGTACTAAACTGTGTCTGCAATCTATCAGAAGTTTGCCATCTGTCAGACCTAGGTTATTCTGTGTCAAATGGACCAATTTTGAACGGTTTTCCTGCTCAACCCCTTCAAATATCCTGATTCTCAGATATGTGCCATCTGTCACACCTGTGAAATCCTGATTTTATCCTGAACCTTTACATATGTTTGTTTTTTAGAGCTTTTAATATTTAGGAGCCCCTGGGAAAACAGCGTTGGCTATAAGCTTATTTTTTCTATTTTGTGCAATTGTTCACCAGTCTGTTTAAAACTGGTGAAGCTAGCTTGTAAAGCTAACTTAGAACTGGTAAAGCTAACTTAAATTTAACATAGTAGAGATGAGTTATTACCCTTGCACACATCCAAAAAACTGAAACTCAAAATTCTCCATTTCTGAGAAAATGTACTTTTTTTGCCTTTTTGCCATATTTGCCATTTTGCCCAAATTGACCCTTGTGATGTGATGGCGATTGTTTAAAAGTTGGCTGCGGACATTTGTTTACATATGCCATGTGATGTTTTGTTGTGTTGATGTGTTTCACCTCCATTTGCCTAAGTTCCCACCCTTCAACAAAATCAGTCAATTAGCCTGATTACTGCCTCACCTGTTGTTGTAGTGCACCATCAAGTCTCCCTCAAAAATATCCTATACAACACATTTTGAGTCATGGATAACTGAGGATGCAGTCACTAGATCACAAACCACAGAAAACAGTATCTAATCAATAAAATTGGATTGCTATTATTTAAACTGTATACAGTGATGATAATTAAAAAAAATAATACAATGAGTTTCTTGGTTGTGGTTGCAAATAAATGGAAAATACATGGAAAGTTTATACATATATACATATATAACTGTAACACCGGCATACTAACACAAAATTGTTTTCTTGGGCAAAACTTTTGAGGAGTTATTTAACAAAAACTGTTTTTGGACACCTAGCTTCGATGAGAAACATCGCCCTGTGATGAAATGTCACAAAATTTGGTGCATGTGACAAGAAAGCTGTTTAGAGTTTGCATGTCAACTTTAATGAAATTTGATCAATTAGAGGCCAAGATATGGACTTTTGAAGAATTTTAAGCTACGTTCTGAATTTTGATTGACATGTAACTTTGAAATCTCAAGATAAATCCTTTGATAACTTTTTGTCAGCATTAGCTTCGCTAGTGCTGGTCATAGTAACATACTAGCCATTTGTTAGTCATTACAAATACCTTATTCTGCATGATTTTATTCTACCCATAGTGGACTATTAACTAGACTTTCTCCAATACAAACTCCTAATTAGTAAATTAAGATAGTTGTTGCATATGAATTTTGATCTCAATATGCTTTGCTCAGTAAGGGGCTTATAAGGTGTTATTACAACAGGAACAGTTATTCACAGGAACAGGTATTCTCAGTCAAAAATAATTAGGACTTATTTGGACACTGTTAGATTCTTGTAGTATTGGGTTTTGTTCCAATGAATAGGCAATCTTTTCTAAAAATTACTGAAGGAGAATAACTGCTCCTGTTGTACTCCTGCTTTATAAGCCCCATACTAGCCAAGGCATTTCAAAATCATCATAATTAATATACAACAACTAACTTACTTTCTACGAATAAATAGTAATTATGAGTTTATATCAGAGAAATCCTTGGTTAATGGTGTATTATGGGTAGAATAAGGTCATGTAGGATAAAGTATTAACTAGATGTACCGCATTAAGGCACATGGTATGACCACCGCAGTGTATTGAAATGTGGGAACCTTTGGTATGGTGAGTTTGTGGTAGGTCAGTGTTGTGAGGTGAGAATTTGTGTGGAAATGATTTGCTAGAAGTGGGAATGGATGTGGGTTTTGAATGAATGACATTTTGTGTGTTTGTGTAGCGTGTAAGAGTGATTTGTGAAAGCATCATCTCTCTACAGTAGTAAGAAGTTTTTTATGGTATGTGCTGTGCTTTTAGAGGTCTTTGTGCTGATTGTGCATGACATCTTTTGTGCAGTTCCCACCTTCTCAGTCCAAGATACTGGAAACTCAAAATCCCAATGCATTTACACTTATCACTAGGTGGCGCTATGGTTCAAGTGCGTGTTTCTAGGCTGGGTCGATACGCCTCTGTAACACGGGCATACTAACACAAAATCGTTGTCTTGGGCAAAATTTTTGTCGAGTTATTTAACAAAAACTGTTTTTAGGCACCTAGCTTCGATGAGAAACATCGCCCCTTGTGACAAAATGTTATAAAATTTGGTGCACATTATTAGAAAGCTGTTTAGAGTTTGCATGTCAACTTTAATCAAATTTGAGCAATTAGGAGCCAAGATATGCACTTTTGAAGAATTTTAAGCTAAGTTTTGAATTTTTAACATTTTTTAAACAGTTCATCTCAAGATAAATCCTTTGATAACTTTTTGTCAGCATTGTCTGTAGATAACATACACCAAATTTTATGGTACTTGCTATGTTTTCAAAGGTCATTGTGCTGATCGTACACAACCAATTTTGTGCAGTTCCCGCCTTCTCGGCCCAAGATATTGGTAATTTAAAATCTCAATTTTTGCATTTACCCATATCACTAGGTGGCGCTATGCTGCAAGTGAGTCTTTATGGGCTGGGGCGATACTCCTCTGTAACACCGACATGTCACAAAAAATTTATGTTGTTGGGTGAAACGTTCATTGAGTTATTCAGCAAAAACGTTTGCCCGTGTCCACCTCTTTGACGGACACTGGCACAGCGGGGTGTTGGCCCTTTGGGGCCAAAAGCTTGTAGCGTTTCAGTGTCCCAGCAATCGTTGACAGAAAATTGGTGAAAAAAAAAGTGAAAAAAAGGGGAAGAAATTTTGTATTGTATATCTGAGAAAGAGTCACAAAATGAAACTTCAAGATCATGTTTAGCAAAACAGATACCCTGTGCAGCATGATTTTTAACATTTTTCACTTTTGCTCTTGTACAAATAAAAAAGCATGTCACAACAAGCTCTTATAACAAAAGACACCACTTTTCAACAGCTTTTCATATTCCAAGAACGATCTCTGTAATCTCTAAAAATCATCCACAGCAGAGAATTAAAAGTGAACATTTACTCGTCCTACTGTTAGGCATTCAGACTTTTCTTTGAAATTATTGATAGGAGCCTCTAGAAACAAGTTACAGTCAAGTTAGCTATACCAGTTCTAAGCTTTCTACAGGATGGTGGACTATTGCACAAAGTTGAAAAAAATATGTTTACAGCCAATGCTCTTTTCCAAGGGGGTCATAAATATTGAAACCTTTACAAAACAAACCCACATTCGGGGCATCAGGATTTCACAGGTGTGTCATACCGTGTCAAATGGACCAATTCCTCTGACTTGAACCCTTCAGAAATGGCTATTTCTCAAATATTATGTGCCTACACATGTGTGCAAAAATGATACCTCAGTATGTCAAATATTTCTATGAAAAGTATGCCTCAGAATTAGGGCCCTAAGATTTCCGCGATGTGTAGAATCTAGAAATAAAAAAGGAATTTTCCTATAAACACTGAATCACATGGAATTTGCAGTTACTTGCATGTTGAAATGCTCTGGCACAGGCAAATAAGGCCTGTGCACCCCTCCAAGCCTATTCCAATAGTGGAGGTGACTGCAACAGATATGACATGCTGTAAGGTCGTTCAGAGGTTGCTAGACAAATGTATTGAAATAAAAAAAATCATTCAAGAAAATTTAATTCCATAGGCCACCAGGCCACATGTGACATTTGTCAGATTGCCAGTCAAAGCCTAAAACTTCCCAGACTTTCCTAAAATTGAATCTTAAAATATCTGACTTAAATACAAGAAAGAAAGATTAATGCAAGAGTCACAATAATAAGCAAATTAGCTTTCAATTTACATACAAAAATAATAATACTAATGCAGTATAGCTCTTTGTCCACCTCATACACATTCTTTTTTATGATCTCTGTGGTGGAAATTCACCGTCCACACTGCTGCATTCATCCAGCAGATGCTCTTCAGTGAATAAAACCAGCATCCACAAGTAGAACTTGGTTGTTGACAATGAGTCCTTTATTTCACAATGTCAGCACAGAGTATGCATAGACAATGGCTACACAATACATCCAATGCATGACCAGAGTGAAAACCACTGCAAGATGTTGCCCTTGTTCCCCAGATGAGAGTTGAACAAGTCTGAAGCGTTCTGTTCAGTTCCTCAGCTTTTATGCCAGCTCAGAGCCCAACGGGCCTCCCACTTCCTTATGTCACGGTGACTTTTACTGGCCAATCAGAATTAAGAAATCTCCTCTCGGCATTTGCTGACACCCTCCTCGACCACTCAGCGACCTTCATGTCATTTCATATTGGTGGAAGTTTCCCTTATCATTTTATTAAAAAATATAAATAATAGTTCCTTTTTCTCATGTTTTTATGTACTTTACAGTATTACTTCCTCTTATTGCTCTTACATTTTATCACAGTTACTTTTAATAGCCTATATTTTCTTGTATCATCATTTCACTCAAGTGATTCACAGATCCTCGTGCAGTCTTCTCTCTCTGACAGGCTTTGTTGTGTCTGTGTGTGTGTGTGAGCATGACTCAACTTCCATTTTTGCTTGAGCCTATTTTGCTTTCTCTCTGTCTCCCATTGTAACAACCTCTCCTTTCTTATACTCATATAATCCATGTCTGAACCTTAACTATTCTATCATGATATGACAGTAAATACATCATACTTATATATTCCTTACATTTATAATTACCACACCCCCTTTCAAGTCCCCCACCTCAAAATAAATAATTTCCTTTCTATATCAGCCATTGTTCACACTGTCATGTAGCCAGGGACTAAGGATGCAACTGTACAGTGTGCCCACAGTTCAGTGCATATCACGGTTTTGGCCCGTGACGTCGCTCTAAATGGTGTAGGCCTAACTTAGCTTTTCTCTGGGAGATAACAGTAGACTGGACTACAAGTGGGTTACTGAAGCGTCAAGTCAGGTCATGTCAAAGTAAATTTAGAAGACTGCCCTTTGTGTGGTCCGCACTTTTACTGTCTATGGGTCCGCAGCACTGCCGCCTCAAGTGTTGCCAGTTCCATTGATTCTCATGGTTGTGTAGGAAAAATTGTAATATCCTAGAAATGAATATCAGCAAAAGAGAACAGTAATGTGATACAGATGTCTAAAGGGCTAAGGCAACCAGCCAAGCAGATTATGGTTAGGAACGTGGGAAACAGAGGGTGCTGGTGAAAACCAAATAGACATCTATCTTCACCAGGAATTTAGAGGGAGTGGACATGGAACCTAGACAAGTTTAAAGAAAGGAAGGGCAATAAGTGAAATGTCATTGTGAGGGCAGGAAGGTCTGCCATTTGTTTTACATGTGATGTCTGCTCTGGGGGGTATAAAAGGGAATCTCTAGGAAGATAGGCTTGTTACTCTACATTCCTCGTGTAGGTTTTGTGTGGGTAACTTGTCTCCAGCGTCGTGATTAAAGACTGCTGTGATCGACCAAGTTGCTTGTCTGGTATTTTTGACCACAGTTGCTAACGTTAATTGTTGTGGTATGTAGCGTACCTCCGCAACATAAACTTTGATTTCCTGGTGTTGCCTCCCTCTCTGGCATTGGACTTCCACTGCTTCCTATATACGCTATTAATGAACTTGGCAGATGAAACTTCAGAAGTTCTTCGCCTCTACCTCGCTCATTAATTCTGTATAACAGTGCACCTCATTGTCTGTTATCTCTTACATATTGAACCGTAGGGGACATATTGATTGGTTTTATTTAATACCACATACTGTTGCATCCCTAGCACGTACACAAATCATGACTTCATCACCCAGGCCAGCAACAGAGAGGTGTATAACGCAGATCTGTGTCTGCTGCACACACATTTTCTATACAATAATGAATGAAAAAAATATGAAAATGAATCAAACATTATACATTTTTCCCACCATCATGATTCTAATAATGCCTGATTCCAGACAATCTCTTCTGCCCAGATATGTAATGAAATTACCCTGAAAATAGTGTGGGGCTCAAATGGTCAAGTCACTTCAGAATACTAAACTAAAAATGTATGGCCTAACCATTATTTTGATAACTGCTGCATTCACAAATATTCATTATGCTATTTTGTTGAACTCTCCTTTTTTGTTTCCTGAAGCTTTGTTCAAATGTGTTAATGGTTTGATTTGGAATGTATAATGAATCTACTGCATCCACATATACTTAATTATTGTTTTACATATTTACAATCTGCTCAAACACCCTCAGTGCAAGACTAGTTTGTCACTGCACTTTTTAGTTCTGAAATTATTATCTGACTGTATTTTTTTTTTCTGTCTGCTCCAGAAATTGAGAATTCAGAAATAGCTGCAGGTCACAGTGAGTCCAGACCCTTTGTGACCATAGAGTTTGAGGAGGACATGAATGATCCTGTAAACATGAACACTACTACATCACAGGCCAAATCAGGGTGAGTTTGCCCACATGTATGCACACTCACTCACTCACTCACACACACACACACACACACACACACACACAGTAGAGGAGTGTGGGTACATTTATGTGTAAATGTATTTAGCAAAAACAACAAAACAACACGTACGCACACACACACACACACACACACACACACACACATTTACCTATGCAGACCACACACCCACAAGCTTCCATCTATTATGTCTTTTGGCCATTTCTATGACGTCAGCAGTCAGCTAGCCACATCAGAGTTAAAGGAGAAATCCGCTGTAAATCAGTCAATAGCCCTGTTGTTCAAGGTCACTGAATGCCGTCTGTAGGTAAAAAGAACCAGAAAATTTGGTGCAACAGACCGAATAACAAACCAATAACTAATGTTAACTGAATGGGGCATAGTGAAATGAAACTGAAAGTAAGTTACTGTGCCCTATTCCCTTAGTGTTATTTGCTGTTTCACTATTTGGTCTGTGTTGTATCAAAATTTTGATAGCATTTGGTGACCAGGAACAACAGGGCTATGAACTGATTCACACCAGATTTCTCCTTTAATACTAACATGCTTAGGTGTTAACTATGTGATCATTCAGTTGATAATTAGTTTGTTAAGACATTTCTTTCATATCCAGGAGGCCTGTATCTCCAGTGCCCAG
>PYXC01002148.1:82500-132500 GCA_015244755.2 Tenualosa ilisha | reverse complement strand
GACATGACTGTGAAGATTTATGGCATTGTATACACACACACACACATAAATCTATGTTTAATGATTTGTCTTTGCAATAAAGACAAGTTTTTACTTAGATGTGAAGTGAGCAAAGCCATGACTGAGAGAAATGAGGAAGTCAAGAAATAGTGTGAACTTTAATTAAATTAATTTAAGCAATTCAAAGATGACACAAATGGTTTGCGATGTACCAGTATTTAGTCAGACTAGATTTAAATTTAAAATTTGAATTTAAAAATGTAAACACATGTCTGTGTAAACAAAGCAGGGCATAGTAACCAAGGGAACAAGGAAACAAAGACACCTAGCAACCAAGGCAGAATGAGCCCGAGCTTGACTTATGTTTATAGATTCTTTGCAGAAGCTTTTATCCAAAGCAACCTACAATACAGATAAGACATTCACAAAGAATTGACAAAAAAAATTACAATAATTACAGATGGCAAAAAGCACTATATCCCAGCTAATAAATATTACATCATGGTTGCATTGTTCCCTTCATATGACTTTCCCACTTGGTTATTTTTTGGTATTTCTTTTGTGAAACCATGTGGGAACGTTCTTGGATGGTTATGTCATGTTCAGGCCAACAATTCAGCATATCATAGTCAGCAGAACAATCTGAAACAGTTGAGCCATTACCTTTAAAATGTGTAAGATACATATGTACATGTCTTATACTCTGTGACATTGTAATTAGTACTCCTGATAGAGTAAGGATAACACAAATGACCAAGGTTCTCATCTTTTGAGAGTGCATGATAATGTTTAGAGATCATGTCTCATGGAAATGACTTATGATTATGTATCCCCTGTCTGGGCAGTGAATTACAGACTTATCTGACCCCGGAGCAGTCCAGGTGTGGAGTGTGTGATCAGGTACTGAGAGACCCAGTCATCACCACCACCTGTGGACACAGTTTCTGCAGGCAGTGCCTCAGTAGCTATTGGGAGCAGCCTGGACCACCAGGAGACCAAGCCTGTCCCCACTGTGGGGAGACATGCAAAACCCAACCTCCCCTACAGCCTCCTCTGAATGATGAACACACAGACAGGGTGCGAAGCAGCAGACGTCTGGCCAATGAACATACAACAGGCAGAAATAAAGAACTAAGTGAGAATACATTTTTGCTTTTTGAAATGATCTATCTATCTGTAAATGCAAGGAATGTCTGTGTGTCTGTGTGTGTGCGTTCCATGCATAAATCTCAAACCATCCATTGAACTGACCTCAAATTTGGTATGTGGGTCATTCCGTGTGAAATCAACAAATGCATGACGGCTGACCCTCTTGGAATTGCTTCATACTTTAGATGCCTAATGCCATTGTACCCATCAGCATGGAAAAATGTGTTTTTTAACTTTATTAAGTTCAGTTGTCCATTGCTTTCACATACTTCATGCTGGACAATTGAAATTTTCAGGCGATGTTGCAGACATGGAGATGTTCTGAACTGTAAATTATTTTGGCTCAGAGTATAATAATTGACAAGTAATGGATTACTGGAAATGGCATAAAGACAAAATGGTGGCAACTTTTCATGACAATGTTTCCACATTGAAGCATATGGGATCTGTTATAATTCAATATATTACACTTCAGTTATAGTGCATTCTTGAAATGAAGGAATGTTTCAGAAAGACAACAAACCTTTTGATTTATGACAATTTAAAATTGAGAAAGATAAAATTGGATCCAAACTTTAAATGTGTTTTCTCCAGGTATGACAAAGTCTACCGTAAAAACAAAGATACAGCCACTAAGAAATGTTTCTAATTTCTGCATGGAAAAAAATTCAGATTGGTACCCAAAAGGAGACTACATAAAATAGTCTGCTACCTAGCTTTTAACATATGGGTTGATTGTTTTTTTCTGCCTTGCTAACAATGTGTTGTTTTGTTTATGTAGCCATGTGCTTTTGTTCCTTGTGCCACAGCCCCTCCCCTCACTGAACTATGTCTCCGCCCTTTACCCAATTTTTAGCCTTACCAAAGAAGCAGTTTTGGCATCAAACAGACCATAATAGTAATAATAACAATGTGAAAATTTTGCCACATTCATGTCAGGATCATTTCCACTACCCCACCACTACAGATAGCTGTAAAATTATTTTGGTTATACTTCACCTTAGGTCGTAAGCCTATGGTTCTGCTCTGCTGTGCTCAAGTCTGGGGAAATGTAAGCTGATCAGTCTCTTTCCTCATCTATAGTCAAATTTCTTTATGGTTTATGTAGGCTATTTGTTTTTTTTCCACATCAAATTAGACACAGAGGAGTGTGACAGGAAAATGATGGGGACACAGACAGGGAAGGACAAGGAAATGTCCACAGGGGGATTTGAACACTGATATTCTAGATATGGATGTCTTTGCCAATATTATGGCATGCTCTCAGGAAGCTGTCCAACAATAATAGATACATTCACCTTTCTAACATGTCCTCAAATGCATAGTCAATAA
Source organism: Tenualosa ilisha (assembly GCA_015244755.2). NCBI lineage: Eukaryota > Metazoa > Chordata > Actinopteri > Clupeiformes > Clupeidae > Tenualosa > Tenualosa ilisha. The sequence continues at coordinate 130,019 of PYXC01002148.1, read as the reverse complement.
CTCAAGGTCTGCCCTCCACATTTCAATATGCAAGCAGAGACATAAATAACTTGCACACTAATGCCCATGCAACGCACAAGAAAGAGGCGGACACAAAATACCCAATGAAAAGCCTAATTGCTGAATAAAGGGAGGGACAGAAACTAGGCCCAGGAGCACATGTCTGTGTAAACAAAGCATGCCATAGTAACAAGGGGACCAATTAAACAAAGATGCCTAGCAACCAAGGCAGAAAAAATAATCACCAAGACCATGAAACCCATCTTTGACATAGCAATTTATGTGGTTTGACTAAAGGCACCAATCCCATATTTTGTGAATATGCAAAATAAAACATGTATTTTTTGGTGGTGTCATTGTTTTCATGGTATACTTTGTCATACCGTGGGAAAATGTACTTAAAGTACAGGTCTTAATTTATTTATATCATCTTTAATGTCTCACAAGTTCAAAATTTTGATTTACACCACAAATTTGTTATGAATGTACAATAACTTGTGTGTAATGAACAGCAATACTAAAGATCTGATCATACATCTAGAAGATATAGTAGTCTGAAATAGATAGAAAAAAATGATCATGTAATTTTCTTGCCATTTTCAGCAAAGCATTACTTGGCAAATGTGCAACTGTAAAACAAGAATTTAAAGAAGTCTGCTACAGTAGAATAGTTCCTGAAAGTTTCATAAATGTAGCTCCAAGAGTAATACCTTATGGAACGTGGACATTTTTTCAGAGCTTCATTTTATTCAGAATAATACGGATATTGCTAAAAGAAGCACAAGTTGGCCTCTGTCACTCTATCCACTGTAGCCACTTGCCCTCTCTTTCTCACACTGTTACGCAGTGAACCAGTGCCAGCCATCGACTGCTGTGTTCAGCACTAATGTATATCAAATGCACTTTTTACCATTCAAAGGAATTACCAGGTCTCACTTTAACGATGCAACATATAGCTTGAATTTTGCACATCTTGCAACAACATACTGACACATGCAAACACACAAGGGTTCAAATCTAAACAAAACAGTTGCTGTTGCCTGAAGTGTGAACTTCAATAGATTAGGTTATGCCAAAAAATAACTTCTGAACTCTGTTGTTTGCAACAGGGAAACACACTGCCCACAACCCAAACAGACAATTTCAATAGTGTTGGGAAGGTTACTTTTCAGATGTACAGTAAACCAATAAATATTACAAAATACATGCTCTACAATGTATTTTGTAATGTAATCCGTTACATAAATCTATGTGAGTAAAGTCATCTGAATACTTTGGAATACTTGTTGGCCATGGGGCTGCTGCATGCACTAAATGTTTATTAAGTATGTTTGCACAATATTTAATTCATAGCAAAAGTTTGAATATAAGGAACTACAGTAAAATAAAAATAAAAGCGTTTGTAGTAAATGCAGTAAAATAAAAACATTTGTAGGCCACTGTCAGGCACAGACAGGCGGAGGCAGATGTGTAACCAAGGAGTTTTATTTAAACAAACAAACAAAGGGATAACGAAAGTCGCGTCTGTTACTATAACGGAAGAAATCAAAGTATAAAGCTCAGAAGTTCGTATAAACTGAACACACAGGAGATTAAGCAAGCGAAACACAAGAGAACTAAACAAACCACGAGAAGACACAGGAAATGACAATACCGACTGGGGAGTCTTAGGCTCGCGGGGCAAACAACGGGAGATCGCGGGAGACGGCGAAACCACACTGACACGTAGGAAGTCCAAGGGAACATCGACGAGGCCAGACCCCATGTGAAGCAGGAGGGAGGCTTAAATAGGGTGGAGACCAGGTGACACCAATTAGGGCTCAGGTGAAGGTGATCGTGCATGACGAGGTGAATGCAAACGGGGAGACGGGCTGTGAGTCTGTGGAGTTGAGTGAGGGGGCGTGGCCGTGACCAGGTCCGATGCAGACCTGACAGCCACGTTTGGATTTCTATTTGAAATGATGCTACTGATTATGCTCTTAGTACCTTATTGATAAGTACTGATAAATAGTGCCCTGTCATTTTAAGATGGCAAGGTATTATCATGCAGTTATTTATTCCCGATTTCACTGCTTTGATTTTGTTGTGTTCCAATGACCTCTCCTGTCAAGTGTATTACCTGGGCTGTCAACATAGTCAATGAATGCTGAGCCGTCGATATAGTCAACAAATGCTGAGCTGTCGACATAGTCAACGAATGCTGAGCTGTCGGCATAGTCAACAAATGCTGAGCTGTCGACATAGTCAGCGAATGCTGAGCTGTCGACATAGTCAACAAATGCTGAGCTGTCGACATAGTCAACGAATGCTGAGCTGTCGACATAGTCAACGAATGCTGAGCTGTCGGTATAGTCAACAAATGCTGAGCTGTCGACATAGTCAACGAATGCTGAGCTGTCGACATAGTCAACAAATGCTGAGCTGTCGGTATAGTCAACAAATGCTGAGCTGTCGACATAGTCAACGAATGCTGATCTGTCAACATAGTCAGCAAATGCTGAGCTGTCGACATAGTCAACGAATGCTGAGCTTTCGACATAGTCAACAAATGCTGAGCTGTCAACATAGTCAACGAATGCTGAGCTGTCAACATAGTCGACGAATGCTGAGCTGTCAACATAGTCAGCAAATGCTGAGCTGTCGACATAGTCAACGAATGCTGAGCTTTCGACATAGTCAACAAATGCTGAGTTGTCAACATAGTCAATGAATGCTGAGCTGTCGACATAGTCGACGAATGCTGAGCTGTCAACATAGTCAACAAATGCTGAGCTGTCGACATTGTCAACGAATGCTACTAATACAGCGCTCTTTGCAGCCAAGAGCAGTTTATGTTTTATTTGCTTGGTGCACCTCTTGATAAAAGTAAAGTGACACATGAACTGATAAATGTTTAAATTCTGGTTTATTTCTATATACCAAATGTTCTCAACAAACTTGTATTTTTTTTGTATTTAACTTGTAATTTTATTCACATGATTGTACTTCTGACACTTCAAAATCGAAAGGAAAAGTGATCTGAACAGTGGTATATAATAGAAATGGTACATGTTTACAAAGAAATATTAAACAAAGGTTTGGCACTGTGCATTTCTAGACAAAGCAAACAAACCTATTATTGCAGGTCTTTAGTAATGCCTTCGTTAAGAGATGTGCACGTCCACTGCATTAGGCTACTTCTGTGTAATTGAGCCACTGACCTGCAAACGTTGCTACTCCTCACAAATTTCAAGCAAAGATAAAAACATTGCTAATTTTCTTACTGTAACATTGTTTTATCATTGAGATGTCTAGAAGAGACATATTGTTTAAGCACTTGTAAAGTGAGCCATTTTTTTAAATGCGCTTTTTTTTAATTATGTGTAATTGAGCCACTGGCCTGCAAACGTTGCTGACAGGTAGGCTACTCCTCACAAATTTTGAGCAAAGAAAAAAAATGCTAATTTTCTTACTGTAACATTGTTTTATCATTGAGATGTCTAGAAGAGACATATTGTTTAAGCACTTTTTTAAAATGCGCTTTTAACCAATTCATACATAAGCCACACTTGATTGACACAGGTCAATCAAAGGTCAGTCAATCAAAAAATAAAACCTAGTGAATGTTATGATGTCTGTAAGTTATAGTCTCATAAGCATGTTCCCAAAAAAAAAGAAGAAAAAATGCTTTCCCGAAGGTACATATGACTCGGTGCTGGAGCTCCAAAGTTAAAAGCATGTGCATGCCTACATGCTGGGCCCAATTTAACTAATGTAAATATAATCCATCAATTTCAACAAAGTATCTGTATTCTGATTATCATCTATTTATACTCTAACTGTAACAGAAGACACTTACCCAGTTTTTGTAATCTGAATACTTCATGTTGGTACATGTATTCTGTTACTCCCCAACACTGCTACCTGAACATATATGACTGGGCTATAGTTTGTACTGGAACTGCCCTAGTACATCCTAAATAACACCTTCAAGCACTAATGAATAAAGACTTAATTATGATTAAATTTAGTGAGACTTGCAAACAAAATTTGCGATTCTCACTAAATAGCAAATATTGTACATAAGCCTTTGTTTATTTATTAGTTCTTGTAGGTGATTGTTATTAAGGTCTATTGTTATGTGAATTGAGATTTGCATGAATACTTTCAGTATTTCTTAAACCTTTCTGTCATAGAAGTAGATTTAAAATAATGTTGATGTGTCATTTGTCACTTGTTAGGTTTTATGTCCCTTCTGGCCACTAGTGACCGCCATTGCTCCTTGTGGGTCTGCTTGTTTGACAGCATGTTTGTTTTCAGTTTCCATGTGCTCGTCATGTCTCCACCCCTTTTTCTTAGTTGGATTTCCGGTCCTCGTCTTGTCATTATTGAATCTTGTTTTCCCCATTGTGCCACACCTGTTTCCCCTCATTCAATTATTGGTGTAATGATTTCCTGCTGTTCCTTGTTTGCCCTTGTATGCCTGTCCACTATTTAAGCTCTGTTGCTGAGTCTTTTTGAACTTCTCAAGTCTCTGGTTAGTGTTGCCCTCATCAAGAATTGTCTAATATAAGATACTAAACCTTTTTGAGTTCTTGTAGTTTCAGCTTGTTTTTTGTGTTTAAGAACTTTTTGTGTTACCAAGCCTTTTGTGTCTGCCTTTGGATCTTCTGAGCTTTCTTCTAAGTTATGATGCCTAGTTTTTGAGCCTCTCTTCGGATGTGTTTTTTTGGGGGGGGGTTGGATCTTCTGAGACCTTTTGTGGATATTAAATCTTTTAATCTATATTCACTGGGACTGTAGCATAGTGGTTAGGCCTCCAGCCTGATAAACCAGCGACCCGTCGCCCCTAACACATCTAGTAAGAGTACAATATCAGTATCGGACTTTATCAAGACGTAATGCTATATTTTAAATAGTTTCTCTTAATGACATAATCTGAACAGAATCCTTTTTTTTAGTTGTGCTTGTAGGTAAGCTAATACTATTGTATTAATTTCTCTTTATTCATTTATTATTCCTAAAAGGAGATGAGGTGCTGAGAAGGGTTATAGAGAATCATAAAGCCAGTCTGAACAGGAGGTTTGAGAACATATCTGAAGGCATCATCAGAGAAAAGATACTCCTCAATAAGATCTACACAGAGCTCTACATCACAGAGGGAGAGGGTGAAGGGGTGAATAAGGAACATGAGGTTTGGCAAGTAGAGTCAGCATTCAGAGTAAAAACCACAGAAGAAAAATCAATCAACTGCAATGACATCTTCAAACTCCTACCTGGACAGAAGAGACAAATCCGAACGGTGATGACTAAAGGTGTTGCAGGCATTGGAAAAACAGTCTCAGTGCAGAAGTTTATTCTTGACTGGATAGATGGGGTTGCCAATCAGGATATAGACTTTGTATTTCCTCTTTCATTCCGTGAGCTTAATTTGGTCAGGAATGATAAGTATAGTTTTCACAGTCTCCTGCTTGACTTCCATCCTGAGCTGAAGGAGCTGAAAGATATTGAAGAATTGAAAGATTGTCATGTTGTGTTCATCTTTGATGGTTTAGATGAAAGTCGGTTAACACTAAATTTTGAACAGAACTTAAAGTTGTCTGATGTACAACAGTCAATAGATGTTCTGATAACAAATCTCATTCAGGGAATTCTGTTTCCCTCTGCACTCATCTGGATAACCTCACGGCCAGCAGCAACCAGTCAAATTCCTACTCGGTATATCAACCAGGTGACAGAAGTGCGTGGATTCAATGACCCACAAAAGGAAGAGTACTTCAGGAAGAGAATCAATGATGAGAATCAGGCCAATAAAATCATTGCGCATATTAAAGCATCCAGAAGCCTCCATATCTTGTGCCACATTCCAGTCTTCTGTTGGATTGCAGCCACTGTACTTCAGCAGATGCTGGAACAGGAAAACACCCAGGAAATCCCTAAAACTCTGACTGAGATGTTCATACACTTCTTGCTCATCCAGATCTCTAGGAAAGCTTCAAAGTATCAGGGAAGATGTGAATCAGATAACCAAGAGCTCCTGGAATCACATAAGGGTGTAATACTGAAACTTGCAGAGCTGGCTTTAAAGAATCTGCTTCAAGGGAACCTCATGTTTTATGAGGAAGACCTGAAAGAGTGTGACATTGATGTTCACGATGCCTCAGTGTACTCTGGCTTGTGCACTGAGATCTTCAAAGAAGAATCTGTGTTTCACCAGAAGAAGATATACAGTTTTGTACATTTAAGTGTTCAGGAGTTCCTGGCAGCACTTCATGTGTTTATGTCTTTTAAGTCTATGAATGAGAAACTGGACGCACCTGAACTATTTGTCAAGAAAGCACCGTTACCATTAGAAGAGTTGCTGCAAAAAGCTGCAGACAAAGCTTTGCAGAGTAAAAATGGACACTTGGATCTTTTTCTTCGTTTCCTTATGGGCATCTCTGTAGAGAAAAATCATAGACTGCTGCAGGGACTTCTCAACAACCCACTCAACAGCTCAGAGAGTATCAAAAAAATATGCAAATACATCAAGGAGCTCAACAGAGAAGATATTTCCCCAGAAAGATGCATCAATCTTTTCCACTGTTTGTTTGAAATGAACGACCATTCCATGCACAATGACATTCAGGAGTACCTGAAATCACCAAGGGATTTTAAAGGCCAGTTGTCTCCTGCTCACTGTTCAGCACTGGCCTATATGCTTCTGATGACTGAGGACGTGCTAGATGAGTTTGACCTGAAGGAATACAACACATCAGATGAGGGATGGAGAAGACTGATCCCAGCTGTCAAAAATTGCAAAAAAGCACGGTGAGTTATTTTCAAGCCTTGTTCATTTACTGGTAATTCACCTTTACAAGAGTTGGCGAAAGTGCCCTCACACTCAAGCAAAAGGCAGACATTCACCTGCTTGAAGATGTCACAAACCTCGGCCCTAAATGCTTACATGCAGCAAATCAGTTGATCAGCACTTTGTACAGTTTATCTAACCATTAATATCCTTGCAGACTTGGTGACTGTAAACTTAATCATATGTGCTACAACACTGTGGCCTTGGCTCTGCAATCAACAAACTACCTGACTGAGCTGGATCTCAGTAGCAACAACCTGGGAGATTCTGGAGTTCAGCTTCTTCTTGTAGGATTTTGCAGTCCCAATTGCAAACTGCAGATTTTGAGGTTGGTGCACAATTCAGTGGCTGCCCTAAATATCTGAGCCACATTATACTTACAATATGAGGCCTTCCTTAAAATTATTCTTGTTTGCCGTAACACAAGCTCAAAATTGCATCATTGCATCACTCATGCTTCTAGATGCTGTGAATGCTATTTCATTGTAGGCTACATTTGGGAAGGGCAATAAAACACCTTGTGTGTGTAGGCTACATATAATTCCATTTAGCCAGTGTTTAAATGCAGCACGACAGCTCACCTGAAATCGTACCCTTGCAAGCTTACTGATTGGTAGATTTTTATAACAAAAATCGTGCCCCTGCAAGCTTACTAGTCAGTAGATTTTTTTAACAGAAATAGCCTAACGTTAGGCGTTCATGTACAAGGAAGAGACACAACCAATTAGAGCTAAATGTCATTCAAGAGTGAGCCTTTGGGGGTCTTTATAGGAACACGCACCAAACCGCCATCATATCCAAAGTGAATTTTAATTTTTTGTGATGACTGATGGCTAATAAAAAAGAACTACCGACCTACCGTCCCACTTTTTTTCTGATTCTGATGTTACAGCAAACACACATATTTGGCCTGATCAAACCTAAGCTAAATAGGTTCTGCATTACATATAGTTGCTATGCTTTGTTTTCCTCTTGACATTGACTGTGTCTACTGTGATACATATTATTGTTATGGATCATTATTGTTATGTATGTATTGTCTATCATTTATCGCCCAGTCCTACAGGTCAGAGTTCCTCAGGCCTGATTTTAATAGGTTCCTTATTACTGACTTGGGTTCCTCAAAATGAATCTAAAATGGTTCCTCATTACCCATTTTATAGTTTTACAGTAACCAACCAATCTGGCACAGATTTTGATCAGAAAGTGTCATCTCTATGACAAGTTTACCGAGCCAAGCAGGTTTTGAATAGACTGAGTCATCATTTACTGTAAAACATTGATGAGAGAGTTCTGTATTTGAATAGACTGAGTCATCATTTTACTGTAAAATGTTGATGAGAGAGTTCTGTATTTGAGTAGACCGAGTCATCAAATTTACTGTAAAACATTGATGAGAGAGTTCTGTATTTGCCCATCTGTTTTTTTCCTCAAATCTTTCGATCTTTTGTTCATTTCCAACCCTCCACAACATACACACACACTCACACACACACTGACAGGTTTGTATTGAAGTATTTATCATAAAGCTGCAGGACACTTTCTAATTAACTATATTATGAATTATCCCACTGTGAGTGAAATGTACTGCATGGCATGTCAGAAATATTGTTTTGGAATTAACTCTGTTGTTCTGTTATTTTCATTTTCATATTTATTTATTGATTGATTGATTGACTGACTTCACTGTCCTCAGCTTTTATTGTCTCTTTTTCAAACAGACTGTCTGGCTGTACTCTCACCGATGGGTCCTGTAAAATTTTACCCAGAGTTCTTCAGTCACTAAAATCCCTGATAGAGCTGGACCTGAGTAACAATGACCTGGAAGATTCTGGAGCTCAACTTCTCTTTAAGGGACTGTCTAGTCCCCACTGCAAACTGCAGACTTTGAGGTTGGAGTTCTATATTATCAAAGTTCTCCAATAGGCTTTTGGAAATTGCACACCGTTGATAACATGATAATTCTCTCGTATCCTGACATGAAAGTGGCTATAGCTAAATATACATATTCAGCACCAAAAGAAAGCCCATCTCTCCACGTATTTCTCCCCTCTCTTACTCACATGTCATGAACAGGGTCTGGTAACTTGAATGATGCCTTAAAATTTGTAACTTATGATTCACAAAACAAAACTGGGATGGTGGTAGCATAGCAGTTAAGAAATCTAGCTAGCATGCTATGTAGCCTGGAAATCGTGTGTCCAAATCCCGGCTACCACTGTTGTGCCCTTTGAGCAAGGCACTTAACCCTAATTTACTCTACAATAGCCCTAATTGATACTTGACAAATATAAGTCACTTTGGATAAAAGCATTTGCTAAATGCATGAATTTAGATGTTTCAACATAGCTGAAGGGGAAAATTAAGTCTGCTCTTGCCTAACACTGCTGTGACTGGAAAAATAAACTAAAGAGAATATTTCAGTCTCTTACTCTCACTGTCTTTACCAGTCATGGCTAACAACAGAAAGGAATGAAATTCAGACTTTTTTCAGATGATTGTAAGCAGGAAAGATGCTTATTAGAGCTGTTAATAAATATCTCATTGCTCTCAAGAATATTTTAAACAGCAATATCCTCTCAGATAGATGTATTGTTTCCAACTAGAGTATACCCTACCCAATACTGCACACTGTGTACAGCACAAAAGTCACAAATCTCCTTTGCGCTCAGGATCGGACATATGTGCACACATGGCCTACATCAACAAATCAATTGACCACAAGGCCAAATGTGCTTGAATCTAGGATAGTTAATCAGTCCAAGTTATCTCCCATCCAGCTTCTCACCAGAAATGACACTGTGGGGAATGCATGAAGTTCTGCAAGTCAGGTGCATGTGTGTGTGTGTGTGTGTATCCTATCACCTGGATCAAATGCTATATGTTTCTGTAGTAATTGTTTTGGAGCCTCAAATTAATTCTAGCACAATTTGTTACCAGTGTTTCAGTTTCATAAACTAAGTTTCAATATCAGGTTTCGGTAACACTTTAGATTAGTATACACATTCACCATTAACTAGCAGCTTATTACCATGCAGATTAATAACATACTAGCCATTTGTTAGTCATTACAAATCACTTATTAATACATTATTCTGCATGAACTTATTCTACCCATAGTAAACCATTAACTAGAATTTCTCCAATATAAACTCCTAATTACTGCTTTTTCAATAGTAAGTAAACTAGTTGTTGTAAATGAATTATGATCTCAATACGTTTTGCTTATAAGGTTGTAGTACAGCAGGAACAGTTTTTGTCAGGAACAGTTATTCTCAATCAAAAAGACGTTATTAGGACTTAGTTAATAGTCTGTTACGGGTAGACTAAGGTCATGCAGAATAAGGTATTAACAAGTGATTTGTAATGGCTAAGAAATGGCCTGTATGTTACTAATTTGCATGTTAATAAGCTGCTAGTTAATGGTCAATATGTGTGCCCTAATCTAAAGTGTTACCCAAGTTTCAGGTCTGCAAGTCAAACGCTCTACTGCCATCAATGGGTCAAAGAAGACGCATGAATGCATGTAACTTGAAGCATATGCCTAATTTAAAAAAAAAACATTGAATTATATTGAAAATTAAATTTTTCACAGGTCACAGATATAGTTTGTTCTTCATGAAATTTGGCAAAAAGGGTCTTTGCCATTTTGATGCATGGAACCTATAATACAATCCAGCAACTCAATGTTTGAGGCAATCACAAAACATAATATGAGGTCGTATAAAAAATCTTGAAATCCACAAAACATGGTGTGAGCCTTTTTCATATTGGCATTGTCACATTATGGCAGCATTGTCTAATTAAGATGCTTGGACCTCTTAATGCTGCTTGCGGATACATGTTAGTCATTTTCAAATGCCATTGTCTTGGTGCAGTGGCAGATCATTTTGCTTGAAATCACCAATTCTGATTATTAGGGATGTCGAAGTTAACATGTTAACACTGCGTCAACACAATTTCACTTCATTATGATAAAAAAAAAATGTTGCCGTTATGTCAGTCTCTCTGTCTGGGCTCATCTTGATAAGAACAATGCAGATCTTTGCAGGTGATTAGCAAGCAAAATAAAGCTAGTTGTAACATTAACTTTGTGGTAAAATGTAGCTCTACAACTTCTTAAATGAACCCGCAACATGGTCAGTGAAGTTATGTAGCCCTACATATGAGATGCGGTGCTAGTTTACTTTCACTTTTTTGGGTGAAATGCGGGGTCCCGTGGTTGATGGCTGATGGGATATGAACATGAATGCATACATTTCCTTACCTCCACCTGTAGACCGTAGGTAGCCTAGCGATTTACAAATAGCCCACTGCTTCATTTACTGAACTGTCAAGACTCAGAAGTCAAATTACTACCTCTTTGCTCTTCGAAGTGCAAGTGTAGCTTGCAAGCCATTACAGTTAGGCAAAAATATTGTCTGTTATTTCTCCAAATGGTATTTTGACATATGTCTAATAGGCTACATGTCTGAAATATTGTTTTTGAAAGAATATAGGCCTAGGTCTAAAATCAAAACCTGAATTCCAAATATTTGTGCATTGCATTCTGTAAAACTGAAAAACTGTAAAATAAATCTTAAAATTGGTGTAACAAGATAAATATTCTGAATTCAGAGGAATTACACCAATAAACATTTTCAATTTTAGCAGTTTGATTTTCCTGAAAAGTGTGTGTGTGGGGGCATCCTGCATATAATGTCCCTTTACAATACTGTATTGCAGTGTGTTTGTGTCGGTGCAGCTTTTAAATGCAAGCAGGAAAATGGTCCATCATGTGATAAATGTTAAGGATGTGTAAATCCTGCATGTAAAAGAGTTGAAATAATAATGTTGAAAATGTTTAGATTTGCCTGCCAAGGTGTGATGAAATACTGTTAACTGTCTTAACTGTTTCAGACTTTCTGGCTGTAAACTCAGTGATAAGTCCTGTGAGATTGTGGCTACTGTTCTCCAGTCACCAAACTCACTGATAGAGCTGGATCTGAGTACCAATGACCTCAGCGATTCTGGTGTCCAACGTCTCTCTGCAGGAATACTTAGCCCCACCTGCAAAGTGCAGAGTTTGAGGTTCAAGTTATTCAATTCTAAGTCTTTTAAGCATTGTATTCTTTATTCTCATATTTTACATTTGTCAAGCAAAGGCCAGATATATGTAGCCATTAGTCTTGAAAGCAATCTAATTTGAAATCCTACACAATTTTCGACACTGAGTAATGAGGTAATTGATATTTGATCTGAAAAATAAAATTCTCTGTTTATAAGAACAGTTATGTCTCCCACAGGCTGTCTGAGTGTCAAATCACTGAGAATGGATATGGTTATTTAGCAATTGCTTTGTTTTCAAACTCCTTACATCTGAGAGAGCTGGTTCTGGACTGCAAACCTCCTGTACTTGTTAGACTTCAGGAGGCTCAGAATAACCTCAAGGCATTTTGGTATGTACAGTCATTGTTATTACAATAGGGATAGTGGTGATGTGGTGTGCAAGGAATTGGGCTTGCCAGAAAATCGTGAAAGTTATAAGTTATTTATATTTATATATATATATATATATATATATATATATATATATATAAAGTGCAATAATCTGTGATTTTGTATTAACTCAGTGCTCAAATGTCCATAAGAATGCTCTTGAATGTGCACAGATTTTGTTCTTGCCTAAGAACAAATCCCAATAAGAAAACATTGTTGAATGTCAGACTCTTTGTGAAAACTGCCAAGTGGGGTTTAAGAACAGATTTTTTCGTAAGAATGAGGCCCAGTGTATCTGTCGGGTACCACCCATCAGAGGAATTGAGAGATTTCGGGGTTTATATAAAGTAGACCATGATATTGTAAAAAGATGAAAAATAGCTTTACTAAAATCGAGTAAACAGACATCAGCCTCATGTCCATAATTTTGATGTGTTTCCTCAGTTAATATTTCATGTTCTCTTACAGTCTTCCTGGTTGTAATCTCAGTGATCAGTCCTGTCAGATTGTAACCTCAGTTTTGCAGTCACCAAACTCCATTGTTGAGCTTGACCTCAGTAACAATGGCTTTGGAGATTCTGGTGTTCAACTGCTTTCTGCAGGATTGTGTAACTGTCATTGTGAACTACAGATACTGAGGTTTGTTTTAGATTAAATTATCACTGTGATGTTGTATGAATTTACTCCTGATTAGAATTTATGAGTGGTTTGTCATGCATCACTGACTCCTGGGGCCAGGTTAATGAAACTCTCTTAAGAAAGTTGCCACCTTCTTAACTTTTGTCTTAAGACAAAATTTAAGAAGATGTGATATTCGTGATTTAAGTTGTTTTTCATAGCTTTCTTCTTATGTTTCATCCAAAAAACCTTCAGAATTAATGAAATTTTTGAAAACCTAGTTCTTAAAGGATAATTCGGGTATTTTGCACTTTGAGCTCCATTTCTGTGTTGTCTAGGATGCAATAGAGTGGTTTACACCGAAATTTAACAATAGAAATAAACTAACAATTTAACAAACTAACAACAAATTAACAACGATTGGCTCATTTAGAATTGTCTCTGCCTGCTTCAGAATGGTTAGCTATAGGCAGTCACAATCCTGTCCTTTATTGCATCTGCTATCTCGGCATACAGAACTTGAGACTCAGTGTACACAACGTAGGCTCACTCTTCTGTGCCTTCAAACAGAATTAACCCTGGAGTCACATTTCAGTTTTTTTAAATGAGCAAAATGTGTTGTTCATTTAATTAAATTCGTATTTGTGTGTGCTGTCAATATGAACAATTTGTATATACAGTGTCAAAATCAACTTTTGATCATTTCACAATGGCTTATAATTCCAGAATGACTTTGTAATGTGTTGTATTTTGTTATTATGTTGATGTTGCTTTTGCATTGCTTTCTCACAGACTTTCTCAGTGTAATCTCAGTGATAAATCCTGTGAGGTTGTAGCTTCTGTTCTGCAGTCTCCAAACTACCTGACAGAGCTGGACCTGAGTAACAACGACCTGGGAAATTCTGGAGTTAAATGTCTTTTTGCTGGAATGCATAGTCCCAACGGCAAACTGCAGACTATGAGGTTAAATTGATAGATTATTTTGTGCTGATCATGTAGTACTTCAGTGTCAGAGATTTCTATGTTAAGTAGCTTTAGTTGTCCTGGGGGAAATTTGTCTTTTGCCTTTAACATATCTAGGGGGTATACACAGACACACACACACACACACACACACACACACACACACATTGTTGTTTGAGCACTGAGCTCACATGGAGCCCCCACACATTGAGGTGCAAGGATTTACTTGCCTTGCTCAAGGGCACCACGTCTGTGGATTATTAACTAATTAGTTCCTTATTGAAGTAGTTTGTTTTTAGGGGCTTGTCATTTTAAAGGATGCTTTGTCAAACAGTTGACCAGAAAGCGGGTGAAGGTATTTTATGTATCAACAAAAATAAATTTTGTTTTACATTTTGCATTTCATGTTCACAAATTCCAGTCTGTGTGACCCAGCAGTTCTCAGTGGTTCATAGCACACAGCACTAGCTCCTACTGGTGTGGCAGTTCTTGTTGGCAGATATCACAGAGTCTACACTGTGTTACAGTGTCAAAAACTAAAAATCTGAAAAAAATGATTATCCAGTAGTAATAGATGATTCAGTGGCAAACCTATGGAGAACCCCTTAATTCCTAATATCATGTGAATATCACTAGTTACAAAACTACTATCTTTCTATAGTTTTCTATAATAAAAGCACTTTGGTGAAGTTTTGTCTACATTCCAAAATCACTAACCTTTTATTTTCTCACAGATTAGCTGGCTGTAATCTCAGAGATAAATCCTGTGAGATTGTAGCCAGTGTTCTACAGTCACCAAACTCCCTGATAGAACTGGACCTGAGTGAAAATGACCTGGGAGATTCTGGAGCTCAATTTCTTTCTGTGGGAATGTGCAGTCCCAACTGCAAACTACAGACTTTGAGGTTGGAATTCTACATTTCATGTGTCAATACTGAGTTTGCTACAAAAAAAGTCAAGTCAAGTCAGCTTTATTGTCAATTTCTCCACATATACTAGACATACAGAAGAATTGAAATTGTGTTTCTCAGTATCCCACGGTGACGAAGAGATGCACAACAGAAGGCATTTCCTAAAGCTAAAGAAAAAAAGAGCAAATAAGGACATTTTCCTACACTACACTTCCTACACTAAACAAGTCAAGATCACAAGACAAAAACACAACAATGTCACAAGCAACAAAAAAAATGCCTTTATGGCATGATGTGATAGTGCAGAATGATGTGCAAAGAAGTAATTGTGCAAAAGGATGTGCTGTAATAGTGTAAAAAGAAATGCTATATACAAAAACAGCTGCAACTTCAGAGTCTAGAGTTGTCCAAAAATATATGTAAGTAGTAGTGCAAAACTGTAATTGTGCAATAGATGTGTAGATTGCTGTATACAAAGACAAAAGAGTTCAGAGTCCAGAGATTTTTGGGGAGAGAGTTCAGTTTCCTGATAGCCTGGTGTATATAGCTGTTTGCCAGTCTGGTGGAGCGGGCACAGATGCTGCTATATCTCCTCCCAGAGGGCAGGAGGCTGAAGAGATATTGTGCGGGGTGGCGGCGTCACTCACAATCATGGTCGCTTTCTTGGTGAGGTGGGTGTTGTATGTGAGCAGGGAAGGGAGTGGGGCACCAATTATGTTTTCAACTGTGTTCACTATGCGCTGCAGGGTTTTCCTGTACAGCTCCCACCCCCACAGTGATGCAGCTGGTGGCAGGGGTGGCCAAACTTTTCTGTTTGCGGGCCACATCCTGAAAAGTCTAAGGGCCAGGGCCAATGTAAATCAAGAGCTTTGTTTTTAACCAGTTCTAAGTGAAAGATCAACTGCTGTCCATCTAATGCTACACTGTTTACTGATATTATTGACTAAAATGTCACACCAGTACTGAAACTATGATGTGTGATGGACATATAATATAATATAATAGATTAATGTAACAATGGGTCACATTGCATCTTATTAACTTCATGGCGGGCGGCATGAAAGAGAGCAGAGGGTCGCAATGCAGTGCAGAACCGCAATGCAGAACTGAAGTCTATGAACAGCATTTTCACATATGAGTCTTTTGTGTCCAGGTGGGTGAGGGCTGGGTGGAGGGCAGAGTAGATTGCAGATAGAAATCAATTGTAGTTCAATTGTGGATGCCTTTGTGGGCACCATGAAACCTTTAGGAAGCATTTCAGTCTCAGCAAAATATAAGGTTTTAATTGGACTTAAAGAAGAAGAAGATACAGTACTCCATTCATCCATCCTGTCCCCTTTAAATATATAGGTCTGTCTGATGTTAGTGTTGTAGTATAGCACAGTTCAGTTCCATGAATAGCAAAGTTCAGATCCATGAAATGCTTGGGAATGAGAAAGGTCCGACCTTATTGTAGCTGTATAATACATTTACATTTACGCATTTAGCATACGCTTTTATCCAAAGCGACTTACAACTCGTCAACTATCAATTGTTCAGGGCCAGTCTCCCCTAGAGCAACTTAGGGTTAAGTGCCTTGCTCAAGGGCACAACGGTGGCAGCTGGGATTTGAACCCACAACTTGTCAGGCTACTTGCATGCTAGCCAGGTTCCTTAACCACTACACTACCACCACACCGATAATAGAGGACAGATGAGCTGTGCCCATTATTTGATGCTAGGCCTAAGGAAAATTGCTGTAATTTGTTTATGAAGGAAGCTTTATAATTGACATAATGATTCAAAAATACTTGACATATTTATTCAAAAGCAGTCATGACATGGTTATAAAGTGTTATGATGCTGTAACATAAGTCGAACCTGGTATATGCACAATTCAACACTTCTCATTGTTGTCATAATAATTTAGAATGTGTTATAGATATAGACTTTTAAGTGAAGTGTAACATTGTTGTTCACATTACTGTAATAATTGTTAATCTCCCTGTTGCAGACTCTATAACTGTCATTTCACGGAGAATGGACAATGTCATTTAAAAATTGCTCTCACTTCAACCTCCTCCCAAATAAAAGAACTGGATCTGGACACCCTCCCACTACCTGCTCAGCTTCAGGATATTCATTTTAACTTCAAGGCGCTTAAGTATGTTATGTGTTTATAAACTTGATAAAGAAACATATCTTTCAATATAAATAAAAGTAATCAAGGATATTTTAATGTTTGTTTATATATACATAAAGTTGGTTTGTTACTCTCTTATTACTCTTAGGCTACAATTTCTGGGGCGCTTTTTCCAACTTTGTTAGCAACTTCCTTAGTTTGAACTATGCAGTTATGACACAAACACATCTGTTTCTCAAGACCATAGTTCAAATTATTGCTCTACCTGTGTTGGTAACTTTGGTAGTATGATGCATAGTTTAAACCAAGGAAGTTCGCAAGTATGATGTTGGAAAACAACTCCACGTTGTTTATGAATAGTCAACTATCAGTGACATTTCCATGGCCTTGACAACACTATCTACAATAGTGGACTATTACAGTATGGTCAAGGATATTTTGTACTTTCGTACAAATTTTTATCTTGCTTTTGAACTTTATGTAGGTTATGACACCTTGATTTAGATATACTATTGGTCAGATTGATCAGCAACATTGTTTTGGGTTCACTCTTGGCCCATTGCATAACATACCTTATAATCTAACCAACAGATATTTGACGAAAGTGTGCGCTCTGCTGAGTGTCATTCTAGTTTTAGATCATATGAAATATGAAAATAGCCTAAGTGAAAAAGGCAATTTAGCCAATGTCTTTATTATATTTTGTGAGTGTAAATGGTTCATCTGTATTGTTTTCTTACAGACTCTCTGGCTGTAATCTCACTGAAAAATCTTGTGAGATTGTAGCCTCAGTTCTGCAGTCACCCAACTGCATGACTGAACTTGACCTGAGCTATAACAGTCTGGGACATTCTGGTGTTGCTGTTCTTTCTACCGGATTATGTAATTCTCATTGTAGACTGGAAATATTGAGGTTGGTTATAGATTTTATTCATACTCACTCACTTTTCTGATTTGAATTTGTGTGTGATGTGTATGTTTTATTTAATGGCTATACCATTAAAGTGAGCTGACATTCTTAATCCAGGGCTGTGCAAAATTCAGAATTTCAGAATTGTATTCAATTCAATGAATACATTTGAATTGACTCCACCATACAGGATGTTGAAAGAAATTTGAATTACAGCAAGTGGAACTGAATTCATTGCAAATCAGAAAAATTCATTCTTATCACATATTAGTGAGAATGTGATATCTTTAACATACATTATTCTTCTAAATAGAAGTACAGACACTAACATTAATCATACATTTGCTGAAAGTTATTACAATTTTAATAATGTGTTTTAATGTGCTATAATGAGGTGTTGTGTACAGTCCATACAATAATATCTCTATGAGATTCAGGTTGTAATCACAATATATACTGTAAAGCCCCACTGTTAAATCCCAATGAAGTACAATACACTTTAAGAACACTGGTGCAGTGGTTTTGTTGGCTAAGTCATGCACACCACAAGACAAGACACCCGAGTTTGATTCTGACCTGAGGTCATTTCACACACCTTCCCCATCTCTCTCTCCTACTCATATCCTGTCACTCCTGTCCTCCTATCTGAAAGGAGGAGAAAAAGGTGAGAGAGATGGGGTGGGATTGGTAACTGACCACAGGTCATACTTCAAATGTACAGGCCCTTTAGCCAGCTCCACAGCGGCACCACAGCATCCCTATCTTTTCTTATCTTTTCATGTTTAAATGAATTTACCAGTCCATAATACAGAACATTTTCTTCCAGGCTCGCTGAATGTAAATTCAGTGATGATACATGGAGTACTGTGGCTTCATTTCTGAAGTCACTATACCTCCTGACAGAACTAGACCTGAGCAACAATTTTCAGGAAGCCTCCAAAGATGCTTATGATGATCATCATTTAATTAATGTGTCAAATGTCATATGCATTTACAACTGCAATCTCAAGATTTTGAGGTTGGTGAAATTTGTATGCACATACATGGAACACACTGATAATTTCCTTGTCATTGTGAGTGCCGGATGTGCTTCAAACTCACTATCTTGTCACATGTTGTATTGTAGATTCAGTGGTTGCGAATTGGATGGTGCTTGGGTTACTGTGGCCTCACTTCTCAAGTCACGGAAGTCCCTAACAGAGCTAGACCTGAGCAACAATGACCTGGGCAATGGTCCTCATGATGAAAGTGATGATTATCTTTTCAGTGATATACACAACAGCAGTCTGCAGATCTTGAGGTTTGTGAAATTTGTGTGTACAGGCCATCTTCAAAGTCATAGTCCTTAGCGTGCACAGGTCTGTCATCACAAGCCAGGCCCACCTTGTAAATTCATTTTTCATTATTATTTTGATAACACTTTAGATTAGGGTACACACATTCATCAAGATACCATCAAAGGTATCAAAGATGGTTTATTCTTAGGAACAAAACCCAAAACTACAAGTGCCTAATAGTGTCCAAATAAGTCCTAATTATATCTATTTGATTGGGAATAACTGTTCCTGTTGTACTACTGCCTTATAAGCCCCTTACTGAGCAAAGCATATTGAGATCATAATTCATATACAACAACTAGCTTACTTACTATGAATAAGCATTAATAAGAGTTTATACTAGAGAAATTCTAGTTAATGGTTTACTATGGGTATAATAAGCTCATGTAGAATAAGGTATTAATAGGTGATTTGTAATGACTAACAAATTGCTAGTATGTTATTAATTTGCATGTTTATAAGCTGCTACTTAGTGGTTAATATGTGTACCCTAATCTAAAGTGTTATCATTATTTTATTGCTACAATTAATATTTTTGGATAAATATTGCTGCACAAACAAAATGTCAACACATATGCTACATAGCAATGTAGTGACTATTGGGATGTATTGAGGAGTTTGAGTTGCAGATCTCTTTTCCATGTAGTCTGTACCTGAATTTTATTTTTATGCTGTTAGGAGATGAAAACCCATTCAATTCAATTCAATTTACTATATATATATATATATATATACATATATTGCAAGGAGCCAACCCAACTGCCAGAAGTCAAGGAAGGGCCTGTAGGAAGAAGAGTCAGTGGCATGTACCTCCTGTTAAGTTGGTCGTATTCCTCTCAGGGGGAGTAGGTGACAGGAGTCAGCCAGTGGGAGGCAGGGTTGACACTCAGCAGAGATGATTGTGGTGTGGTTGGACAGAGGAAACGAGGCCAGTCTCATACTTAACTGATCATACATATATATGTATATATATATATATGGCATGACACATGGTAGGTTTGTGGTGGCAATAGGCTGTAGCAGCATAAGTAAGGTATAGTACATGGCAACCCAACACTACTGCAGGGATGGTCATTTGCCTCACAGTTGGGGATAACAGCAAGGCAGTCCCTCCCAATAAGACCCATAAAGAGTGATGATTTTCCATGCACCTTCCCTAACAATGGGGAGCAGTAAAGAGGAAGGTTTTAAGTCTAGACTTAAAGGTATTTAGAATGTCCACTTGTTGAGAAAAGTTTTAAAGTCTTTAATTTTTGTGCTAAATGAGAGTGAAAGGCCACTGAATAAGTTTTGGTGGTGAGGTAAAATGTTATTCAGCTGTTTCTATCATCATAACTAGAGTTTAAACAAATTAAATTCCACATAGGAGTGGAAAGTAATGCCATGTTTCCTTATAACATGGTATTCACAGATATATCTGTGGTCAATCTGGGGTACTACAGGCAGCCTACACCTGCCAAGCCAGGTGCTCATGGCATGGGGAAATGACAGTTATATTTTTATGACAACAGCTGTGTACAGAATTAGAATCCCAAGCTAAATTCAATTCAGGAATTGGAACTTCAATTGAACTGGATGTGCCCCACAGAGTGTTGAATTGGAATTACAAGAAGCAGTTCAATGAAATTGGTTCTATTAGTAAACATACATCTAAATATATTTGAACTTGATTTAATTAAAATTCTACTTTATTTAATGTAAATTTGAATTGCAATTCTACATCCTGTTAGCAACCTCAATTCCTGCCTCAGAATTGGAAATCCAATGAAGCAACAATATTGCTGACAATGGTGCAGAGGTATTGAAAAAAACTGTACTGTACATGTTCTTGCAGGCTTGCTGGCTGTAAACTCAGTCGTAGATCCTGGGTTATTGTGGCTTCCATTCTGAAGTCACTTAGCTCACTGAAAGAGATGGACCTGAGTAACAATGGCCTGGATCGTGGCTATGATGATGATCATTTGAGTTGTGTCTTAGAACATGCTTCCAAATGCAGCCTGCAGATCTTGAGGTTGGTGAAACTGAAATCATGCATTGGCAAATGGCAACAATAACCTGTATATGGTTTAGCTGAGCCCCTAAATTAGATTAGCAGCATGTTTTACTTCCTAGTCTGCTCAATTTGTAATGGAAGTTACAGCATGCCCTTGTTTTTATGTTTGTTTATTGTGTAGTGTAATGTGATTTGACAGCAATTGGCATATTTATCTTGTTTTTGACTTATTTATCGTGTTATATGAAATTATGTTATTTGTGTTAATTAGTGTTTATGTTTCAGTGTCATTTCTGTTATGCTTGTGTTAGACAGATATATTTGCTAAATTAGTCTGGTATGGTGTATTATCAGTTTATGTGTTTTTATTGTTATGTGTGTGTTGCCTTGGAGAACATAGAACCATAAATAGAACCATAACCATAATAAAGTCCTGAACACCCCAGCCCCCCCAAATGTCGGAAGGGCCGGTCAACTTACATCTCATGTTTGGGCTAGTTGGTAGGGAAAAATAATGTTAGCAATTCACCTTTGGCTTAGTCACCGCTATGCCCCACCCTCCTTAGTTACTGTTGCTAACTTGGGCACGCCGTCGCAGCTGACTGCATGTGGCACAGGCTCTAATGGTTCTCTATGGAGTTGGACACTGAGAATGTCTGAGTCTGGACTCTGGGCGCCTGGTAGTTATTAACGCTATTGGTTCGTTTGCGTTCGGGGCTGAGCCAAAGGTCAATTATTTTAGCCCATTTAGTTGACAATGCAGCCCAAGCATTGTAGTAAATCAGAGTTGGTTGTTCCAATGCATTGTCTTCAGTAGTGGTCAAATTATACACATCAGAGATGTGATTAACATTGGCGACAATCGAATGCAGAAAGAGGAGAAGGAGCCGACAAGGCCCAGTTAAAAGCAGGATGACTCTGCAAGAGAGATGTAAAGAGAGATGTGGACCTAATAATGTGTTCTTATCCCTTGCTTTGCTATAATCTAATATCAAGCCTAAACCAAACATATATAAGGCCTAGTTTATTTTGCAGTACACAATATCACAAATATTCTATTGTTTGAAGAAAACTTGAATGACCCCATAATGTAATGATTTTGTAGGCTAGAGCAGCATAAGCTCTAATGACAGCTGATGAATCCGATAGGCATAATATGCGGGCTGAATTAAGTTACTTTTTACTAGTGCAAAATATACCACACAGAGAATAGAGGTGTGATTCTTGAGTCTTTGAACTAGAGGCTTGCGTGGTACCACTTGTGTACATCATGGTTCACAACCATCATGGTTCACAACCATCATTGGTTGTTTCGACCCAACCACAACACCTTCCAGTTGGTGGGCTGGCAGTGGTGGCCAAGCCACTGCTTCTGTCCTTCCAGCTTCCAGCTAATTCCCTCCCTCTTATGCCAGAGCTAGCAAGAGACTCTCTCTGCTGCTTCCCCCAACTTTCTCACAGCTGCTTTCCTCTTCTATTCTCTTATTCCAACTTTTGTCAAGAGATTCCACACTTGGGGAATCCTCGACAACCCACACACATGTTGTCCAGCCTTTTTCCCGGTAGTCTTGAACCAGCTGTTGATATTTAGCTTTCTTTCAGCTGCTTCTTCACAACCACGGAACTGTCAGTTCCACCAGCGTGGCTTTCCTGGTTGGAAAAAATTACAATATCTTGACAGAAGGTTGATAGGATCTCCTCTGGGAAATAGGGTTTTCTCCTCAAGTTCCAATCCATGAGTGGTCTGCAGTAGGTTTTGAGCTGTTCCACCCCGGATGCCTGGTTTCTGCCCCTCCTTGACAAAATTGATGGTGTTCAGCTGTGTCTTTGTCCTTGTTGGTTGGATGTGTGCTGTATGCCTCTTCCTCTTTTCCTGTTCCAAGATGTCTGCTGTTGTTGACAGCATCTTGTCATGGCGCCACCTAAACCTCCCCTGGCTAGGTGCCACCCTGCACCCTGATAGAGTGTGGGGTCTTCTCTCTTGCCCCACCTGTGTAGCTAGTTCAGACCAAATATTCATGACGAGACAAACTGCAAAATTCTAAAAAAACAGCAACTTGCAGACATTCTGTCTAAAAACTGAAGCATTCACACCAATGCAAGAATTCGCAATGGGACCAGGGTTTCCATAGCAACGTTCAGATAAATTAGCAAACTGGCTAGTTAGCAAACAAGTTACCTTGATTAACTAAATAGCAAACTGTCCAAAAAAAAATATCATTTTTGTGATTTATGAAGCATATCCGTTATTACTGCAGTTGAGCAGACACTGCTGTTTCATTAAAAGGAGCTGATAAGCATTTCTCTCCATCTCCATTAACCAAAACTCTGCCCTGACATCTTTGCTAGATTGATTGACATCACGTCATAAAAGTTGTGAGCTAAAAGCATTCTAAAACCTTGAAACTGTAATTTGACATGTTAAATCTTTAGCAACGACTTGAGACTGCTTGCAATGATATTAAATGTTTGATTCAGACCGCCGCAACTCCTGTCTAAAATGGTCTCGTCTCGTTGTGAATCTTCGGTCTGAATTGGCCTCAAGCTCACTGAGGTTGGTAAAGTGTTTTACATTGGTCTCAGCAGGAATGAGGGCTCCAGCCTCCACAATTCAGTCCATATGATTTTCCAGTTGGGGAGCTCCCACCTTAACCAGGATCCTTGTGTGCCATGTTGAATGGCTTTAGCCGATCTGCTCTCCTCCTTGAAACTCAGGACTTCTCTTCTCCATGGGAGCCACTGCTGGGACCCTGATGTTCCTATTCCCAGCTGTCCCACACAGATGTTGCCAATGATGTCTGTCATTTTGAAGGAGCCTTCTCCCTGACTGATTGCCGAGTCAGCAGCCCACTTTCTGCCAGACTTTGTCCTTATCCCTGCTTCTTGGATAAACTGGTTTCTAGAGTCCCGGAATGTCAAGGAAAAACTGTATTTGACCACCTTAAATTCCTCAAGGACAAGGGGAGCTGGAGCTGTCCAGATCTTACTTTAGAGTTAGAAACCCAAGAGTTAGAAAATATATGACAGCCTTGCATTGTTGCTAGCCTTTTTTGTTTTTTCACCTCTTTTACACCTAATGGAGGAATGTATTACTGGTGAACAGGGTAAAGAATTTGAATTGTAGATATCCCCATAAAACTTACCCAGCTGATTATTTACATTATAGAATTTGACTTTTTTTGAAAGCTGTAGCTATGCTGAATATCAATTTTAATGCTAACACAATTGGAAAAAAGCAGAAACCATAAATATATCAAATAACATCTGAAAACAGCAAGGTGTTGCAGCTGGTGTGAACTGTAGAACACATAAACACGACAAATATAAAGCCAAATGTATAGCCAGTAGGACTAAGTGCTGTATCAGTTGTTACCAGTTTGATGTAACATTGAGAATAATTAGGCTGATGATGTCATAGGGAATGTCTGCAATTTTCTTTATATATAGAAGGAAAACAGTAATTGCACAAAAGAATTATCCAGTACAGGTAGTTACAGGATGTGATCTATGTACTGTATGTTGTTTGTGGACAACTCTGTAATACAATGCATATTCTTGCAGACTCACTAACTGTGGACTCATTGATGGTTCCTGTAAGATTCTGGCCGAAGCTCTGAAGTCATCAGGCCCCCTGATAGAGCTGGACCTGAGTAGCAATGATCTAGGAGATCCTGGATTTAAGCTTCTCTCTAAAGGACTACGTAGTTCTAAATGCAAACTTCAGATTTTAAGGTTTGTGAGATATCTTTTATTTGTGGATGCTGCATCCAGGGACCCTATCTGCGCAGTAATGTTCTTCTGGTGTTCTTATATGTTCCATAGAGTACCCACATCCCACAGCTGTCCAAGTTCCTAATACCTAGCTAAAGTTACTCAACTATTGGGATGTAATGATCTACAACCAATAAGCTAACACTGGATTTATTTGACAGAAAAAGTGAATTGTGATACACTGAAAAGCAAAAGCCATCTACTTTCTACACCAAAGCATGTCCAAAAAGTTTCAAACTCTCTCTTGTCCAGTCGAATGGAGAGATATGGCCCCGAGACCTCACCTGTCTTTGCTAGTTTGTGGCCAACACAGTTATCAATATCCCACGTTTTTTTGGAAGAGACATTATCAAGCGTGGGGGGGGAGTGTGTGTGTGTGTGGGGGGGGGGGGGGTTGTATGTTATGTTTATGACGTTTGAATGTATGTTAATAGCATGTTGGCCGTGATATCGTCCAAGGCGTTTGGGGGTGGGGGTTAGGTTTATTGGGCTGGAAAAGACAAAAAAACATATTGAGGGGCCCTCTGCAGCCCCAAGCCCCCAGTCCCCACCATCCCGAGCAGAGCTGGAGCCCAAGATTTGACCAATCCACATGCCTCGCTATCCCTATGATGTGTTTCTTGTAGTGTCTAAGTGCATTAAAAAAGGGGTAGCAGAGCAGAAGGGGAGCCTTTTTCAAGACTCCCCCCATGTCTTGCCCCCGCCTTTCCTATGGATTGAGATTGTAACTATTCTAAAGTGTGATGCATTAAAAGAAGTGGGGCGCAAACTGATCCCGCCCTTTTTACAGGCCCCTCTACAGAGCACAGCGCCGTTTGTGTTTTTGAATGGGAATGTACCTTCTGAGACATCTAATGTGGGCCAGCAGGTCAGCTATGACTCTAGGAAATTGGAAAGAGATGGCCAAGTTGGGTTATTTGAGGTTTCTAACGATATGTGGTCCAATAACAGGTTTTTCCAGATAGACAATCAAGAAACACCCATGTTTCAAAGCTCCTACCATCAGCTTGGCTCTGACAGCCTGGTGGAAATTCCACAACTGTCACGGTTCACCCGGGAATCAAACCCAGGTCTTCCATGTTGCAGGCAGAAGCCTTACCGTTAGACCACAGGGGAGAGTGAGACTCAAAGTGCAGACAGAGGCAGACAAGGCTCAGATCAGTAGGGAAGTCTTTACTGAGATCAAAACAGGTAGTATAGTTCAAACATAGAGCACAGGAGATCCAGGGAGCACGTCCAAGCAGAGTGCAATTGAGACAAAGCAAACAATTTCCAAAAGCACAGAAGACCCAGAGAGTAAATGCCCATGCAGGGTCTTAAAGAGGCAGGGCAACGATATCCAGGGCACAGAGGATCCAAGACAAAAGAGTGCAGCAAAGTCAAACTAGTCACAGGAACAAGCGCAGTCACAGGCAACCAAAACAGAGAAGACTTACGGGGACCGTGGTCGCTAGGGAGACAATTCCAAGACTGAGCAACAGACAAGAAACTGAGGAGGCTTATAAAGGCAACAAAATGAGTCTCAGGTGGTACTAATGATCAGATAATTGCAAAACAAGGAGCATACACAGGAAATGACTCAGTAAAACAAAAGGAAGAATGAGGACCCCTAGTGGCAGAAGTCCAAAAAGGTCCCAGATCCTCACACACAACATTATGAACACAAGGCACTCACCCTCAAAACTCACCCCGATTTGGGACAACCCAGATTTCACTTGCAAAAAACAAACACTCAATTTCTGCACCTGGAAAAGCAAAGGCATTACACATCTACAACACCTGTTTACCAATGGCAAATTCCCCGTGTTTGCAGACTTGGTCCAGAAATTTGGCATCACCAACAAACACTTTTTACAATACCTGCAGATTAAACAGTGAATACCCCAACACCCAACCAGACCCTATCAACATAAATAGGTAGATATTCAAAACTCTAGATCGGTAGGTCACACTGACTTTAAAAAGTGTATTATGCGAATCCCTGTTTATGTTTGTAGTTTGAACGATATCTAAATAAACCCAAAAGTTGCTCAAATAAAGCTAAAAAAGATGACTTTAAAACGACAATTTGCCAACTACACCTACGCCAGCTTTCACAGCATGGCTATCACCATGGTGATGGACATAGTAAACAAAAGGTTACCAGTCAGACCTCATCCAACAATGCAATTGGTTAGTTTCACCAACGATTCTAGAGCGGAGCAAGATAGATCAGTGAGACAATGGGCATGAAGTATGCCCTGTACCACTGTGGATGCCATTTTGGTAAGCCCACCTGAAAATTCTACCACCCCACCGTAAAATTAAGCCCACCTGATCAGCTGTTTTGCTGTTAACAGCTGACTGTCAACAGGTTGTCAATGGCTGTTAAATCAGGAGCATTTTGTTCCGCTACAAACTGCAAGTACGAAAAGTTTTTCAGGTTTTTACTAAGTAAGGAGAGGTATTATTTCTTAAAGACAAAATTAAGATGTGATGCATTATCATTAGGACAACATAAAATGTGAAATTAGCAACCAAACTATTAGGCTAACTAGCTAACATTGCCTTTTTTGTTACAAGGCTAAATAACAAACATAAATACATAAATCTTTTGTTCATGTGTTACAATACACCTAATTTGTAGACTTAAGGCTGACATCAGTCCAACAGCTGATGTCCATGTTATTTATTATTAACAAACACTTCACAACAGTAAGCTTGTATAGTGTAGGGTTTCATACTAGCCAACATAACCAGATAACTGCTTTATCATCGCAATGTTATTGTTACAACAACAGGTGAGAACTTACGTAGCCTGTTGTGTTCGTCAAAGTTGACAAGTCCAGATATTATATCCACATGCATTTTGTGCAGACGCTCAACAGTGGTAAATTCACGGTAATATTAGGCTGAGTTGAAGGTCTCAGGATCCAGCGGCTGTAGGCTATGCTTCTAAATGCAGCGACATCTCTTGGTCAAACATTATAGGCTACACAGTCTTAAACAATTTATGCCTAGTTAATACAACTCTCTCTATATATAATTTTAATTAATTAATTTCAAATATGCTTTATTTACATGGCTAATCACATATTACATTGCCAAAATGTTCACAGAAATAATACGAAAGGCGTAAATAATAATAATAAAAAAAATGTGCTTAACTTAGCAGTGGGTGGTTGGGGGATGATGAGCCAAGGTGCCGTATTTAGATAGCTCCCAATTCGCCCAAATTCGCTTTCCGGACGCCCACAAGCAATGCAAGTCACACAAATTTCTTTTGCAAGGTGTTCGAACAGGTGTCAGTAGCGGGTGAGAGTGACAGTGAGAGACAAAGTGCGAGTGAAGGATAGGTTGAGCATCGGTCCTGTGTACTATTTTTGCAGATGACCTCTGTCTCCCTTATTAGGCTATTCTGTCAATAACAATAATGAAAGCTTCTTTGCAGCATAATGTTTTAAAGATAGCTGATGTGAGACTCCCTGAAATAAATTTTTGCAGGTTGGAATGTTGTGCATGTTAACATTACAATAGCCTACTATAGCCTCCCTCTTGTGCAGCAGGGAGAAAAGGCATAGGCTATAATATCTCACTGTTACTTACCAGTAACAATTAGCAATAAAAGCCATGGTGTCTGACAACACATTTCTTCAAGTACAGCAAAACAATTTTTGCTTCAAAATGAGCCTTATTTTGGAAATAGGTTTATAATAAAATAGTCCTACTATAGGATATTTACTGGCTCAGGATATTCAGCACATTGTGGGAAAATGAATGTAATTTTTGGTTTTAATAACTTGTCTGGCCCCTCTGGCATACATTAGGCAGAACAACTTTTAAATTACATGAAATATCAATGAAAGAAATTTGAATCAAATTGGCACCTCATCCCTAACTGATAGTTGGTAATGTCCTGTAGTCGACCTACAGAGACCAGGCCTAGCTATTAAAAGCCTGTTTTATTAACTGTACCGTGGCCCAAAAAACAATACACGTGTCAAACTGTGGGCACACTGTATCGTTGCATCCCTAGTGTCATGTCATGACAGGCTTGTGTCACTCTTATGTCAACACCTCCAAGTAGAGTATAACCTGCTCTTTAAGTCACCCATATATGGGTAATTCAAAAGTGAACATTTTTTGTAATAAAAATCTGATTCATTATTTATGACTAATTTCCCATACACTAAGGGTAATCATTAATGACTAATGATTAAATCAGTGATGATGCGAACTTTGTGAATTTGATGTATTCAGCTGTAGAAATCACATGGAAAAAATTTACAAAATATTTAAACCGGGTGCTTGCTCATGTTCTGTCATATCCATAGTGCTCGATTTGCCCTTTTGTGGATTTTTTGCTCTAAGTACATTAACAGTACATTAAATAGTACATTCATTTGTGTTGCAGACTTGCTGACATTTATCTCAACTGTAATTCCTGTAAAACTCTGGCGTCAGTTCTGCAGTCACCAAACACTTTGACAGAACTGGTCCTGAGTAACAATAAACTTGGAGACTCTGGAGTTGAGTTTCTCTCCAAGGGATTGCGAAGTCCCAATTGCAAACTGCAGATTTTGAGGTTAGTGCTGTAATTCAGTAAATTAACTGGGCTATGTGATACACTGTCCCTTTAACACATTCATTATATTCTTATTTCAGTGTGTTTTAATGTGACAGTTGTTTGTTAGTATACAGCTTTATTAGTGCAGTAGTTACATCTCTCCATTCTACAGTAATTTTAAAACAAAGTGTTGGAATTCTAACAAATCATTGAATTCCTTGAGCACTGTCTTGAGAGGCCTGGGACAAATCAAATGATCAATCTCTTTCAGGTTGTCAAACTGCAAAATCTCAAAAGGTTGTGCTTATCTGGCTTCAGCTCTGAAGTTCAACTCTTCTCATCTAAAAGTGCTGGATCTAAGCAACAATCATCTTGGAGAATCAGGGCTCAAGCAGTTATCAGCAAGACTGAAGGATCCTCACTGTAAACTAGAGATACTTACTACTCTGTAAAAAATGCTTTCACTTATACTTTGACATGTGCATTTAAATTGAATTAAATTAAATAGATTAACCCAAAGGAAATAATCCTACAGCACAAAAGGCAGTTTTTGCACTTTTCTTAAAGGTGTCCTGCCATACATCTATAGAGTATTTCAAGCTGTTCTCTGAGGGCTCTGAAGAAGATGGTATGTAACTTTAGTTGGGCTCTGTGCAATCGATTCAAATAGCCCTAGAGTAAAGCACCTTGTTTTTCCACCTGTGATAATGAGCTGGGCTCTGATTTCTGCTGTAGCATGTCAGCGTTGCAAGGCACATGGACTGAATATTTACATTAGTTAGTTAATGTCAGAATTGTAAGGAAAAAAGAAGGAAACATTTTGGAATATTACATTTCAGAGGAAGTGGAGGAAGACATAACCTATGATAACTGCTTCGTGCAGACAACTGCTTCATTATCGCAAGGTTACTGTTACAACTACAGATTAAAACTTAAAATATACTGGACATGGAAATAATAATGGACTCCTCCAAAATTTCACTCCAGCCATTTGTACCTAAAATCCTGTTATTCAGCATAAACTTAAAAGGAGATGTTGCTGTTCTGCCTGTATTGTATTGTTATTTCACGGATATTCAGTAATCTAGCGAAGCTAGGATTCTGTGGGGTGGGCATTATCAAATACAGGAGAGCATGGATTGGGCGATTTTTCAGTTCTATCCGAAGGGTTTGGGCAATTGCAGGGTTTGGGCAAAGCTACATAAAATTGATCAACTTTTCGAATTGTCCTGATTTCTCTATTTATTTATTTTTTCATTGGCTATTGCAGACAGCGAAGATAGTATTACCTTTTCACATGTATTTCAAAAACAACAGGTAAAAATGGTTCTGTGTGGCAGGGCATGTTTAATTTATTTATTTATTTTGTTTATTTCATACTTGAAATTTACTGAATATATTTGAATTTTATTTGACATAAATCACTTTGTCCCAAAAAGTTTTAATGGTTTTAGTCCAGAGTCTCACTGACATAATTTGGTAAGCAATCAATTAAAATATTTTAGTAACTTACTAGTACTCAAAGCTAACAATCATTAGCTCAGATTTAAGTACTTAAGAGTATGAAGTACTTAAAATTTTCAAAAACTTAAATAATTTAAAAGAAATAATTTAAAAGTTTCAAATTTCAGAAAAAATGGAAATGATAGTGGTCAGTTTCCACAAATATTTTGAGTTCACTGTGCCGTTTAGGTTTACAGTGTATGTGTTGATGTTGGTGGATCATCATTATCATCTATATTCTATGTGTTTTCAGCAGAGCTGTCAGGTGACTTATTAGTGAATCCATCATTATACCACTGCTTGGTCAAATTTCCTATTGTGATGCACTATTTAACATGTATTATTTTCTGATAACCGCACACCTATGAAGTAGTTCCATTTGTCTGGCTATATTACACTTGTATATCAATTCGCTCAACTCATTGTGAAGCTTAAATGAGCTGTCACGTTATCTAACAAAAAATATAAACCCACTTATGAGCATAGCAGCCATCCATTTAGATGTAGTTATTCATAATATATTATACAACAGTTAGGTCCGGTCAAACTATTTAGCAGTTTTTGATTGGATGAGACGCATTCTATGCATCACTAGGAGTGAGGACATTCCACAATATACCATGGGTGACTCTTCATAGCTAATAATCACTCCGCATTTTCCATTGAGAGAACTTCCAAGCCGTTGATTAACTGTTCCGTTGCTTGGGAACGGGAGATGCAAAACTAAGCTTAGAACCATTTTGTGGGGTGGAGGATGAAGGAACATAAATGAAAACTAAACGTTGTTCGTTGGCTATGGAACTGTTGTATAAAAGCAATGTAAAACTACGGGTTTCAGCCTTCGGCTTTGTGCCTGTGGCAGGATATCCACAAACAACCTCACTCCCACTTGGTGTTATAGTGCTTAACTAAACTTAAATTAATTACATACAGAATTGCATCAAAAGCTTGCAGCATCTGGTAGAGTGCCATCTCAGACTTTTGGTTTAGGTCCTAAATGCTTTGCACTAACCTTGACTGTACCAAGATGGCAGTGCCATTGATGTACGCTTGAGAGCCCAAGACGGCTTCTATTTCTATGGTACTACTTAGGATAGTTGGTATTTGGACTTCTATGTGAAGTCCCTGATAGCAAGCTGTTGCTATCTGGGTTCAGACCATGTCCTACATCTAAACTCTAGTACAGTCTCTCTTTGTAAAACTGGCAGCTAAGAATCAAACACAACTTTTCAAGATACCAACATGCTAGTGCAGCTCCTGAAAGTCAGCTACTAATGCTCTTTTTAAAACGGACTTGTTTTTAAAACTGACAATACCTTTTTTCCCTTGTGAAAAAAAATAAATAAATAAATAAATAATTTAAAAAAAAAAATATATATATATATATATATATATATATATATATATATATAAACTGCTAGGTTTAATTAAAAATGTTATCTTTATTTTTATTTTGTAAACAAAAAGTGTTTCTGTATTCAGTAAGGGGCTTATAAGGTGGTTGTACAACAGAAACATTCACATATTTTTATTTTCATTAAAAAAAAGACATAATTTCTTTTTAAAGTCTTTTTTGCACATTATTAGGCACAATTTTGGGTTTTGTTCTTATGAAAAG
Source organism: Tenualosa ilisha (assembly GCA_015244755.2). Lineage (NCBI taxonomy): Eukaryota > Metazoa > Chordata > Actinopteri > Clupeiformes > Clupeidae > Tenualosa > Tenualosa ilisha. The sequence continues at coordinate 97,420 of PYXC01002148.1, read as the reverse complement.
ACCATCTTTTCTAAATATTACTGAAGAAGAATAACTGTTCCAGTTGTGCTTCTGCCTTATAAGCCCTATACTAACCAAAGCATAATAATCATACTTCATACACAACAGCTAACTTACTGTGAGAAGTTGAACTCTGCCCTTCTCACTGTGTAACTTGAACAGCGTGCGCTGCTCCGCAAGCGCCGGTAGAAGAGAGGGAGAGAGACTTTGTGTTTGTGTCTTATTCATGCACGCATATATGCAGTTATGTGCGCCGCTTTGTGGAACAATGTAAATGTAAATGTATATATTTGTATTTGATCTGAAGTGTAACGTGATGTGGGGCATTGTTGAGTGCTGGTGACTGGAGTGGTTTGCCGCCGGTTTAGCATTTGTTCACGCGTAAAATCCATTGTTGGTTTGCGGCGATCTCATGAATTAGTCACTTGTTTCCTAATCCTTGCAAAGTTTATCCTTCATCAATAATAACAATAATCTGTGTGGTACCCACTGACCAAACTTTCATTTGTCATTTGCGATGTCTGTATGTTCCTCATAAAACTGATTAACGCACACACTTACTCACAATACTTCCTGGTCCTCCATCACCTCTGGAGCCGTCCCGTTGCGGAAGTGCGCGCCGCAGAGGGACAGCCTTTATGTCATTTTGCAGGGGTGGGGACACCCTCATTCCTATTGTTGTCATACAGGGGTGTTTTTCATATTCATGTTGCATTTTGTATGTTACTTCTAAGTTATGCTTTGTTATTAATTAATATGCTTAACACTGTTCACATTAGAAATATTATAACGATCCAGCTTGTGCTTTGGTCAATTTTGTATGTTGTGTATCCCTGATCTGTTGGTATGATCTAAGTGTCCCAATTTGGGGCCAATTTGCAGTAATGCTGTGGTACAATGGGGGTAGTTCAGTGCCTCTTGGTCGTTCTGCTGGGTGACATGATACTCTCCAGCTGAGAGGTAGAGTAGGTGCAGTAAGCCAGTTGTGCTGCATGTTGACTGAAGTATTGTGGGACAAACTGATTTTTTGTTTATTTTATTAGATGGAAGTGTTTTTGTTTATTACTGCTGTTTTTGTTATGCACCCCGTTTGGAAAATAAATGTGCTTCACTTTTGGATTGGCAACCACCTGTCAGACACAGACAGGCGGAGGCAGTAGATAAACTAATAGTCTTTATTTGACACAAGAACAGGGGGATAACAAAAGCCGTGTCCGTTACTCTAACGGAGAAATAAAAGAACAATGCACAAAGGCAAGGGGCAAAACTAACACACAGGAGATTTACGAAAGGCAAGGGGCAAAACTAACACACAGGAGATTTACGAAAGGCAAGGGGCAAAACTAACACACAGGAGATGTAGGCGAAACACAACCGTAACAAAGACACAAACCAGATAAGTCGAGAGGGAGAAGATTCACGGGGAAGTCTAGGCTGACGCGGGAGGTGATGCCGGAAATCACGGAAGACGAAGGGAACATACGAAGGAACAGGAGACAAGGTAATAGCGACGAGACCAGACACCGAGTGAAGCGGGAGGGAGGCTTAAGTAGAGTGGAGACCAGGTGACACTAATCAAAACTCAGGTGAAGGTGATCGGGCTTGACGAGGTGAGTGCAAACGAGGAGATGAGCTGTGAGACCGTGGCGTAGAGTGAGGGGGCGTGGCCGTGACCAGATCCGATGCGGACCTGACACCACCTCTCCTGTGAATCTTTACCACTTCCACTTCTCAGTCTACATCCCTACTTGTGAGCTGGCCGCTCTGGCCTCTCACACTTACTTACTATGAATAAGGAGTAATTACTAATGAATAAGGCATAATCAAGTTTATATTGGAGAAATTCTAGTTAATGGCATACTATGGGTTGAATAGCTCAGAGTAAGGTATTAATAAGTGACCTGCAATGACTAAAAAATTAATTGTTGTTTTTAACATAGCTATTTTGTGACCTCATTCAATGACATGGGTGTGTATTGAAAAGTGGTAGTGACAAGTTGTCATCCACCCCTTTGGAGTAAAAATGGCAGTAAAAATTAACATTTGAGACTTGTTTCACTGAACATCTCAATGAAATGAAGTTATAAACTAAGGCTGCTGGGTCACCACAGGTCCTTAAAAACTTCCTTAAAAGTCTAAATTTGTCTTAAATTTCAATTCAGGGGTTTTAAATTTTAAATCTTAATTTTAGAATTTCTCCAGTCATATCATTATAAGGTTTTAGCCTACACTTTGAGAAGAGAAAAAGAAAGTTTTGAGGCTCAAGATTCTACTGTACATGTTCTAAATCTGCTTAGGCTATTGCTAGACACCACCTCAGCGCTGGATTTCTTGCACATTCACACACACACACACACAATCAAATGTAATACTCTAAAGAACACACACACACACACACACACACACTGCGGCACACACATAAACATATAATACTCTAACAGACACACACACGCACACACATTGCAAGAAAAATGGAGTACAAGAAGATGGGGTAGGAACTACCGAACTCTACACAATCTTGCACACTGGGCTAAAACACACACACAAATAGATATACACACACACCAAAAGATGATACTCACACACACATACATACACACTCACACTCACACCTGCTGGAGAAGAGAGGGACAGAAGGGGAAGAGGAGGAAAGAGAGAAAGAAGGGGCAGAGAGAGGACACACACACACACACACACAAAAGTGGGTAGTGGAGCCATTCTGAGTGGTACTGAGCTTGTAGTTAAAAAAAAAGTTACCATGCATTAATCTTCAAACTCATATTTCAACTGGCTATGAAAGGTAAATATCCTCCCTTCCCTCCCTCACTCACATACACACTGTGTACACAGGCATATAAATTTAATGCATAGCCTTAGATGTACACATTTCCTTCACATCTCCTCTCCTGTCTGTAACAATGAACTGAAGCAAAAAAAAACCCATTACCACCACTCTTTTTGCTATACAGAAGTTCAGATGGTGTAATGACCTGAGAGTTTAAAATAGGCTTCCACAAAAATGTCAATAATCGGTAAAACGATTGTCACTAACATGAGCAGTGCTCGTACGAATGAAAGTTGTTCAAGCCTTGTGTGGAGAGATGGCATGGCTTTGGCAGAAGACCTACAGATGATTGACAGAATGTGCAACAGGACAGACAGGCTACTGCACCCTCTGGTGTGTGTGCTTGAGACAGAGTATAGGGAAGTATAAGGAAGAGGAGGAGAAAAAACTATTTAACCTCATCACTTGCAGATGTTTACTCTGGGTAACAATAAGTGCACGCCATCACACTGGCATCCATGTCTGGATCCAAAGGGGAGGCTAATTAATTAGCTAGTGCCATACAGCAAGTGGCACAGCGGGGTATTAAACTAAATCATCTGGTGACACTCACAAAGAGCTTTGACTGACAAATATATGGACTCAAATGTGAAATGAGAAAAACTGACATTTTCAGGGCAGAGATTGTTACAACACACACATCAAAATGCTCTCTCTCTCACACACCCCGACACACACACATACACATGCTGGCAGTCTTCACACTGGCATAGACACACATATTATACACACACACACATACACATGACTACTGCACTATAAATGTGAATCAGTGAATGATCATACTTAGTTACAGTAAACAATAAATCCATACTTACATCTCAGCAAACATGGCCGTGCTCTGACTAAAACACCCTGGTCAGTCCTGTAAGAAAATCTGACAGGTGTCCATTACTGTAGTTTTTCTGTTTGTGTCACCTGTGAAATGTGAGGTGATTTATTATCCCACAGAAACTAGTCTGCTGCTGTACACATTTCCCCTGCTATCCACCCTATTGTACATGGTTACAAGGGGGGACCATGTTTGATCACTTTGTGCTCAAACGTCCAGTTATCATTAGTGAGAAATGAATCCTTGGTGAAACGTCTATGTAGGAAGTCCAAAGAGAAAGTGGAAAAAACAATTCAAATGGGCGGGGCAGAATAAGGTGGATAAAGTACTGAGCTAAAGCTCTTTCCAGACACACAGATGTCTTTAGCATCAAAATGTTTGCTCGTGTTCCAAGGTGTCACCGCAAGGGCCCATCTAGTTCTCAGAAGGAGAAAATCCTGGAAAATGAGTTCCCAGAGTTCATTCTAACCATCTGTGCAAACTTCACTGAATGACTAATAGACTTATGCTGCTATCATACCTGACATATAAACTCTGCCTGACCATCTGTCAGGTATTCATTTCTTGATCTACTCTTGAGGTGTCTCCCTGTAGGATGTACACTGGAATAAACCTTCACATCATTAACTTTCTCTGCCTGCTCCATCTGTGAGTGTTGGTCTGGTCTGGTTCCTTCAATCTATAACAGGTAAAATCTAAATGTTCCAGGACTGAACTAGTAAAAACTACTACAGGACCTAAACTACTACTACTACTACAACTCTTTACATTTAGCGCTTTTCAAGAAACCCAAAGCACTTTACAGTGGAAGGGAGAACTCACTAACCACCACCTATGTGTTACACCCAACTGGGTGATGCACGGCAGCACCAGAACACTCACCACACACCAGGTTGAGGTGGAAGGAATTAATTAATTGGTCAATTATAACGGGGGATTATTTGGGGGCCAGATTGAAATGAGCCAGGTTGGAACTTTAGCCTGGACACCAGGGAAACCCCAACTCTTGCAACAAGTACCATGAAAAACAAATGCATAAATGTAATCTTTTATGACCACAGTGAGTCAGGATGTTGGTTTAACATCTCATCCAAAGGACGGCCTCTCCTACAGCACAGTGTCCCTGTCATTACATTTACTTGTACATATTTACTGTTCACTGGTACATAGCACACCATGTTTTAAGATGGTAAAAGCAAAGATCTACACACAAAAGCATCACTGTACATGTGGCCCTCAGTTTCTGAGTTTGATTTTGTGTATTTTACATTTTATTTGAGGTTACTCTTTGGTTTTCCAAGTCATCACTGTCAGTATATTATGTTGCTGTCTTATCAGTGTTCTGGTTGAATTCACTCCATTGGAGTTTGGAGTTCACCTGCCTGCCTGTCTGTCACCTTCTCTGACAAATTACACACTAGTCCAAATAAACTGAATCTTAATAAGTCCCTTAATAAGAAGCTGAACTCCAGAATCTCCCAGGTCATTGTGACTCAGGTCCAGTTCTATCAGGGAGTTTTTTGACTGTAGAACTGAAGCCACAATTCCAGAGGACTTATCTGTGAGATGCAGTCGGCAAGTCTGCATAACAATATGACAAAGCATAAAATCTACTGTAACACAAACTGAAGAAATAAACAAGGGAAACCACAAGGTGTCTCAATACATAAATTATTAGCAGTCCGTATGAGAGACAACTCTACTGTCTGAAAGTGTTGACGGTATTGTTAACTTGCATTAATTTTTAAGCAATACAATCATGTAAATCTCATTTCATAACAACCAATCCACTGCAGTCCTGTGCTGTTCTGTAACAGACAGCAGTGAATTATATTTAGGAACTATAGCTACAATAGAAATGCTGTTGTAATCGGATGTAAATCCTCACGTTCACCTGAGGTAATAGTGAATTTGAGTGATTTCACTAGCTTTTCAAAAAACATTGATACATTCTTTTGTAGTTGTTTGGGAAATATTCGACCTCCGATTGAACTATAAAGGGACAATGCCATACTACTTTAGTTATCATTTGGACTGTTAATTTCATGAAATGATGAACGCACATTTGACCATTTCTTTGAAATATCTCCAGACGTGAAAGTATCTAATTTCAAAAAATATAATAATTCATGTAGCAAAGTATACTGAAATGCTGCCACAAGTCTCTAAGACAGCATAATAAGGAACAGGTGAGTCAAGGATCAAGCAGATAAATGGATTTAGGTGGAGGGGCAGAGACAGACACAATGTAGAAATGGCTATGCAAAAAAAACAATGACTTGGTACATGCAAACAAATGCCCACAGGAAATATGGGAATGGGGTGATGAGTCTATACATCTAACCTCTGTCTATGATGAGAAATCCTAGTTATATTTCTACCAAAAACAATTTCTTTCTGAGCAGCTTCATAGATCATCTGATCTGGTTGAATATAAAAGATACTATACCTTTTCATCTAGCAGTGTGCACTTGACCTATTTTGTTTAGCTCCTGATATAGGCTACAGTGCTGTGTGAACGTTTATGAACGCCTTTGAGGTACCTAGTTTTCAGCATTATTTGGTCATAGAATGTGATCTGATTTCCAAGTAAGTCACATATTGTCAAACGATTTTAAGCTAACGGCGACCAAGAATGTCATGCCCTTGTTGAAAACATCCATGAAACTTTCAAAAGGCTGTGTGCAAAAGTAAGTGAACCTTTTGGATTACTCAGCAGTTGAACCTCCTTTGACAGGAATAAACTCAATTCATAACTGTCAATCAGATCTGCACAACCCTGGCAGGATGTTCAGGAGGTATTTCAGCCCATTCTTCTCACTGCATATGAATAGTATTCCTTTTTGAATGCTTTATGGATGTTTTCAACAAAAAATATGTATTTAATCTACTCATGTCTTTGAGTGCAACATGGATATCAACTTGGTACGATCATCTTCAAAGCCTTTGAGAGACAAGCCTCCCGCGGCGAAAGGCACTTGGAGGTGTCCTTGGTTGATACTGATTCTGACGACACAGACCAACCCGACACAACACTATCTAGTTCCACTGTATCAAAATCAACCATTAGCCTCACCAACTTGTACAAGCCTAATTACAGGCTCTTCACATGTAGGCCTGTACTTGGTTTTATATTACACAGCATACCATAATAGGTCTCATTTAAAGGTTGCGTATCAACCACTAAAAGCATATATGGGATTTGCATGATGGACAAACTAGTAGTTCTGCCCTTCATATTCTATTTTCCTCTTCCCTCTGCCCCTTCAGGTGTTGGCTAGAGAGGGTCTGTGTGGACGCTGCTACCTGGACACTGAGCCCCTCTGACCAGGGATTGACACTCCTTCCTTCTACAGCATCTCCTCTGACACACACACACACATACACACATTCCACCCCACATTCACTGAGCCCCTGTATCCAGGGTTTGGGGTTTATTGTGACTCCTCAGTCAAAATAGAGTCACACACTCCAGTTCACATACTTGTGTGATACTGAGATGCTATGAAAATACTCAGATTTGTATTTTGTTTGTACATCAATGCTTTGGTGATACTGTATGCAAATGTTGATTTTGCCTTTTCATATTTTATGTTCATAAATGTGTATTAGTACTTGTGCACTGTGTACAATGCAAAGATGAAAAGATGATCTGTTTTGCCTGATTTGTTACATCTAAATAAAATATGATCTGTATTTCTGAGTCATCATTTGTTTTTATCTCTTCAGATGAGTTCACCATGACACATTGTCAAGGCTGTGTGTGTGTGTGTGTGTGTGTGTGTGTGTGTGTGTGTGTGTGTTGTGGGTGGTGCTTCCATGTGTGTGTATGTGAGTATGTGTGTGGTTTTTTGCATGTGTTTTTGTATGGGCGCTGCTTCTGTGTGTGTATGTGTGTGTTTTTTTTGTATGTGTTTGTGTATGGGCGCTGCTTCCATGTGTGTGTATGTGTGTGTATGCGCTGCTGGTGCCTGTGCATATGTGTTTGTGTGCGTGTGTGTGAGTTGTGGTGGTGTGTGTGTGTGTGTGGGCACTGCTGGTGTGTGTGTGTGTGTGTGTGTGGATGGATGTTGCTGGCGTGTTTGTGTGTGTGTGGATGGGTGTTGCTTGTGTGTGTGTGTGTGTGGTCACTGCTGACGTGTGTGTGGGCGCTGCTGGCACGCGCGCGTGTGTGTGTGTGCGTATCTCTCTCTCTCTGAACACATGAGCTCCTCATGCTAGAGTAGACAGTAAAAACACTCATCACTTCACTTTGTGTGTGTGTGTGGGTGTGTATGTGTGTTTCTGCGTGTTTGTGTGTGTGTGTTTCTGTGTGTGTGTGTGTGTGTGTGTGTATGTGTGTTTCTGCGTGTTTGTGTGTGTGTGTGTGTCTTTCTCTCATTCTCCCTCCTCTCTCTCTCTATCCTCTCTCTCTTTCTCTCATTCCCCCTCCTCTCTCTCTCTATCCTCTTCTCTTTCTCTCATCCTCCCTCCTCTCTCTCTCTATCCTCTTCTCTTTCTCTCATTCTCCCTCCTCTCTCTCTATCCTCTCTCTCTATCTCTCATTCCCCCTCCTCTCTCTCTATCCTCTCTCTCTATCTCTCATTCTCCCTCCTCTCTCTCTCTATCCTCTCTCTCTTTCTCTCATCCCCCCTCCTCTCTCTCTCTATCCTCTCGCTCTTTCTCTCATTCTCCATCCTCTCTCTCTATCCTCTTCTCTTTCTCTCATTCCCCCTCCTCTCTCTCTCTATCCTCTCTCTCTATCTCTCATTCCCTCTTCTCTCTCTCTATCCTCTCTCTATCTCTCATTCCCCCTCCTCTCTCTCTATCCTCTCTCTCTATCTCTCATTCTCCCTCCTCTCTCTCTCTATCCTCTCTCTCTTTCTCTTATTCCCCCTCCTCTCTCTCTCTATCCTCTTCTCTTTCTCTCATTCCCCCTCCTCTCTCTCTATCTTTCTCTCTTTCTCTCATTCCCCCTCCTCTCTTTCTCTATCCTCTTCTCTTTCTCTCATTCCCTCCTCTCTCTCTCTATCCTCTTCTCTTTCTCTCCTGTTTATACCGTACCTACCAACACTTGAGAAGTAAAATCCAGGAGATTTTTAAATTATTTTTCAGCAGGGGGTGTGGAAGGACAGGATTCATAAGATCATTTGACTGAAGTTTGGGCCAATGACCAAAATGACCAAACTGGTGGGAGATATGAAATATGAGGGAATACCCAGAAGAGTGTCGGCAGCCATGGTTTGTACACTAGTGTGATAGTCTGTGTCTCACACTGTTGTTTGTACACTAGTCTGTGTGTGTGTGTGTGTGTGTGTGTGGATGGTGTGTGTGTGTGTGTGTGTGTGTGTGTGTGTGTGATGGTCTGTGTCTCACACTATGGTTTGCACACTAGTGTGATGGTCTGCTGCAGTGCACGTCAGTGTTTCAAATGTATAATTTATTGAATCTGTGTCTAATGAGCTTATAACTAATGGAGCTGTGAGTGTGTTCAGTCCACTGGATGAATGGCATGTAGTTTGGGTAGGAATAACACACACACACACACACACACACACACTCACAGGTAAAGGTTTAATTTAATAATTAAATACCGAATTGGGGGGGGGGGGGGTTGGACATTTGGAGTTCAACATTTGATGGTGATGACATTACGCAATTAGCACCAGACTCAGAGTCCCTCTTTGGTGCACTACACTAGACTATGTCTGTTGCAGCAAGCTCTCTCTGTCTCTCTCTCTCTATCTCACGTGCACGCACACACACAAACACACAGCCCATTCCATTCAGGCTGACAACAGTGGAAAAAAAGTGATATTATAATTTCTGTCATTGAATGTCCAAACATTAACCTTCCAAACATTCCCAGAATATCGGTTAGCCGACATACATCCTTAGCTCTTCCCTGAATCCTGTCCAGGTTTGTAAATAGTTCAGGCTCACTCTGTTCTGTTTGATTTTCAGTGGAAGTTCAAGTTTAGTAGAAATCATTTCAGTGGAAAATTCAAGGTCTGCATTTCTACTCCATCTTCTAATGCTGACTCACTAACTAATTGGGCAAGCAGGATGGTGGATTGAGGGTTTCTGAGGACAGATTCAGTGGTAAAGAGTTACCAGGGTAAGAGTCCCATTTCCTCCAAAACAAGAGTCCCATTTTTCCAGTAGAGTCTTCTCCCTTTACTCACTATCCCTGTCTCACTATGATACTGTGAGCTCAGTAGATCAGTAGAGGTGTGTGTGCACTGATGAGAGACTGATGACACTGGAGCTGAGAGACTGACTCCAGATCAGCATTTTCAAACAGTGATCAGTGGTGTCTGTGTTGCTGGGTTTGGTGTTACTGGTGTTACTGTGAGGGGAGTGTCAGTGAGCAGCACAGTCCCCAAACACCTACAGTAGCTACACTATGATACAGTTTCACTATACTGCTGTACTGTCTCACTATGACTGTTCACTGGGACACGATGTGAGTGTGGGTGGGTAAGCTTCAGTCCCAAACACTAAAGTGCATCTATGCCAGGGGTCAGCAAGTTGACATGTAGTGCCAAAAAGAAATGGTCTTGTTCCTTTGCGTCAATCAACAGACCAACAGATTGTTTTTTACTATGCATGATTATGCCACCATATTTACAACATGACAACATATTGAATCCTTTCTAGCTGGATGCAAAGCAGCACTTTAGGGGCATGCTGATGTCATTCTTTGAAAATTCCATCATTCTAAATTAATAATTCTAAATTTCATACATGAAAATGCAATCTAGAGGCTAATTTGCATTATGTGAAACGCTATCGCTCATTTTGGGTTTATGCAAGTGCAAATATGGATTTTTGTTACAGCCGAGTAAACAAACAACGTTTTCACTGCATTTTAATCCTGCTTCTCTCGTGTCTAACTGTCAGGAATTGGGAACCTTGGCCTTTAGGAGGCCTGTGATGGTCTCTCTGTCCTTTCAAAGAAAAGTAGAAAACTGTTGATGCAAAATGTCAGTCAATCAGTTCGTTATGTTCAAACTGGTTCAAAGCAGTGAAGGAGCTAGACTTTTGTACATAGGGTGGCCAGGGAGCAGTGTTGGGCAAAGCTACTCAGAAAATGTAATCAACTGAGCTACCAGTTACTCCACATTAGATGAAGCCTCACTACACTAAAGCTACCTGAAATATCAAACAGGCATTCAGAGTGGATCCCCACCCCCACCTGTGGAGCTCAGACCATCTCTCTGTTATGCTAATTCCAGCCTATATACCACTGCTAACGAGGAGCAAGTCAGCTGTGAAGCAGATCAGGGCATGGCCAGAGGGAGCTACCTCAGCTCTCCAGGACTGCTTTGACTGTACAGACTGGTCTGTTTTCAGGGAGGCAGCCTTCTACAGGGGTGCTATTGAGAGCATCCTTACCTGCAGCCTCTCCGTCTGGCACGGCAGTTGCTCAGCTGCGGACAAGAAGGCTCTACAGAGGGTGGTGAGGACTGCTGACAAGATCATCAGATCACCCCAACCAGCCATTCAGGACTTATATACATCATACTGTTCCAAGAGAGCCATCAGTATCATCAAGGACACAACCCACCCAGCACACAAACTGTTCTCCCTCTTACCATCCGGAAAGCGCTACCGCAGCATGCTGTGCCACACAAATAGACTGAGAAACAGCTTCTTTCCACAAGCCATCAGGCTAATCAACACAATGAAGAAGATTCCATGAACATTCCATGAATATGTTACTGACATCCATAAACAAATCTCACACACACTGAGGTCCATGGTGCTTGCACACTGCACTTTACTTAATTGCACCTTCACTTATTGCACCTTACAAATTGCACATTCACTTTTCCAATCTACACCAGCTACCAAGAAGAGCTACCTTGAACTTTCCTTCCTTCTTGCTGGAAGCGTATATGTTTACCTGTATGTCGTATGTCTTATGTCTATTTATTGTGGATGTCTGTGTGCACTTCATGTCCATGAGTGTAGCTTGTGTGTTTTTTGCGTGAGTGTGTGTGTGTGTGTGTGTTTCTAGTTTAAATTGCACATTTGGTGTCTGGTGAAACGCAATTTCAGTCCTCTGTGTAATGCCTGTTACATAGTGAATTGACAATAAAGTACACTTTGACTTTGAGTTTTGACTTTGACTTTAAAGCAGTACGAGGCAAACCAGTGATTTTTTGCCTCTGGAGCTCCCCCTACAGGCGATGATTTAAAAACATAAAAATGAAACAATAGCAGCAGCAACATTGTACATTCAAAAATCAATAATCTTTGGGTGTTATTTCCACATTCTGTGCCCAGTCAAATAGAATAATAGTAGGCCGATGTGCATGTGTGTGTTTTATTGCGTCCTGAAAAATGCCTGATGGTTATACAGTATTTCTTGTGATGCCTGCAGCATTTTGCACTATAGTTTTTCTAGTATATAAGGCTGTCTATTGTGATTTCACTATTTACATTTACTTTAATTTGCACATGTGAGTGACAGAAGACACACAATTGATTTTTGTATACATTGTGTACATTTTCGTGAATGGCGGCACCACTCATGCAACAAATGCATCACATTATTGCAAAAATCTGATCTTCCATGTACGGCCTAGCTGGAAGATTTACTGCTGTGAGCTTATGCTCTGAAAATGTAGCTTATAGGAAAGATATCACACTACATGCCAGGGGGTGACCAAGGCTGTTTCAGGGGCTACACAGAATATGACAAAAATGTGTAGCCTATTCTACCAGCTTTGAGCGCGTCTGAACAGCAGAGGTGCAGCGGTGCCAAAACCACAAATACACACACACACACACACACACACACACATACACATACATACACACACACACACATACACACACACACACTAGCTCAAAGTCCCTCTTATTTTGGCTCAAGTAGCTTACTGGGGCAAAACACTCAAAACTCTTCTCTTCTCAACCTATATTATTTCCTCTCTTTGTTTTTTTACTGTGTAGGAGAAACAGATCTTATTTCAGATTTTGCTTTAAAGGACCCAACTACTGATCTATGCCGTGTTTCTGTTTCTTTAAGAAGGCTGAAGGACAGACGTCAGTGCTGTTGGATACAGTGTAATCAAAGCTGTAAAACTGTTTTTTATCACTGCTTGTTACTGGAAGTTCACTCAGAAACACAGTGCACAAAGTTCACTCAGTGATCGTCCATTACAGGAATAAGCTGTAGGCGGTTAACACGATTTTCAGGTAAGCACATTTACTTGTTTTATATGTAAATATCAAAAGATGAGCTGTTACACACCTCTTGTGAACAGGTGTGTTAGAGGTAACCAACGGTCCATAGCTTTGGTAGAAATGTATGCTCCCGCACACTGTCCATTACACAAGCAAGTTATTTATTACACAAATAACACCAATAGAGATGAGTATTGTGAAAGTGAATTTCATATTGTGAAAGTAAAAACAAAAAAAACAATGATTTTGAAGAAAAAAAATGTTCATGAAATGTTCCAAAATTAGTGTTAGTTTCTAAGGCAGGAGTGGGGAATGTCCGGCCCAGGTGCTGGATCTGCCTTTGATCCGCCCTGTGGAGGCAAGGCCAATTGGCTGAGAGAAACACACAAGCAAAAAAACGTCCCTTTGAAATGAAAATGTGTTATGAGATTGACCATGCAGGACATTTAAATCCTAAGTGACTTCCAAGAGAGGATTAAGAATCAGGCTCCACAGACAGAATAGCAGTAGTTAGGAACAGACACAGACACACACACACACACACACACAGAGAGAGAGAGCTTTAGAGATTGTTGATAGTGAATCAGAGAACACAGAGGTAGAAACAGGGCTTGAGGTTTCTCTTTTGAGAGTGGGGAGGACTAAAGCAGGGCTGTTCAGGAAGCCCATACTGTGCTGAGGTCAGTGCTGTGTGTCTGTGGGAGTATATATGGTCACACCAGTGGAGAAAGACTGACTCCAGATCAGCATGGAGACTCGTATAGTCTCTCTCTGGTATCAGTGTATGCCGCTACTGTGTTCTGTGCTCATGATAAGAGTCAGGGAAGAGATTAGGTGCTAGCTGACAACAGCATGATGAAATCAATATATCTGAACCCCTTTACCTCAATCAATCAATAAATCAATCAATCAGTCAATCAATCATTATAGAAAAGGACATTTTAGAAATGGTGCAGCTGCTTGCATTTCCAGTGATTTCAAGTTCCTTGACAAGTTTGTCACCCATGGCAGCAATAAAATGCCACATATTCAGTGGTAGACGTTACATGAAAGACTGTAGAAATATATAAATAATATGCCCACTTTGTAGGTATGTTTGCTCATGTTCCATCACAGACATAGCACTGGAATTACCTGCAATATCATTCTTTTTACAGCTCTTATACTGGAGCCACCTTTGGTACTGCAGTTGTCTGAGATGCAGAACTATAAAACTATCACTCTGTGTTTACGTGGCTGGAGGCCATCTTTGATACAGCAGCTAACTGAAGGGCAAAACTACAGAAAATCACCCTGTAGTACATGTATGGAATTTAGATTTATGACATTTCAAGAACAGGGAGAGTGAAAAGCTGCTCTGGCTTTATCATTGCTGTTTGCCACTCAGGTGTCTTCTGCCACCAAGCTGAGATTAAGAGGTCAAAGGTCAGACAAATTAGTCACCTTTTTCAAGTGCTAACATGCTCCAAGTACTGGAGAGATCGACCTCTGCTGAATGTCTATGTGAGTTTGGGTTGTGATGTGTGAGCTTCCTGTACAGATTTGGAACAGATGTAGTGGTAAACTGTTACCAGTGTTGAAACAGGACTTGAGGTTCCTCCTGTGAGAGTGACCCTTATGGGGAAGACTGTCACCTGTATAGCTAAAGCAGAGCTGGACAGCAAGCCCATACTGTGCTGAGGTCAGTGCTGTGTGTCTGTGTGTATTTATCTGGTGTATTGTCAGTGGAGAAAGGCTGACTCCAGATCAGCATGGTGACACATGTCATCTGTCTCTCCTAGTGTGTTCTGTGCTCATGATAAGAGACATGGGAGAGAAAATGTGCTGGTACAAAAAGCATGATCAAGGTCAGTTAACTCAAAATCAGTTACTGGAATACTGTAATCAATCAATCAATCAATTAAACAATCAATCAATAAATCAACCAATCAACCAACCAACCAGTCAGTCAATCTGTCAGTCAGTCAATCAGTTCATTATGAATTAGTGAGAAGGCCAATTGGATGTTGAAGCCAAGGGGCATAAATGTTTCTCCATTGTGTTGTACTTAGTACTCAACACAATAT